>JAYRCB010000308.1:61524-114465 GCA_036026315.1 Trachelus stipa | reverse complement strand
AATGTCACCTTCAGGTAGGCCTAGTGGCGCCATTTCTTGGTCAGGCCGGAAACTTATCAATCCACCCTCGTAGATGGGAGAGGAAGAGATAGATAGAGAGAGAGAGAGAGAGAGAGAGAGAGAGAGAGAGAGAGAGAGAGAGAACTAGTATCCCGTAGGTAAGACACGTAGATACAATAAGAATACCATGTCTTTCTCCTTCCTCTCAATCCTCTTTTCGACTTTCTTCTTCCTTCACTTCCTTTTCCTGTTTCTCTTCTTCCCTTCCAGTCTCTTCTTTACTCCTAGTAGTTCTTACACTCTTCCAGGAAGTAGAGTAGCTTTGGTTCTCTCTTGGTCCTCTCTTGAACAAACTCTCTCTGTCTCTCTCTCTCTCCCCCCCTCTCTCTCATTCTCTCCTTCTCCCTCCATTCCTCTACGTAGACTTCGCCCCAAACTTGAATCCAATTTTCCACATCACATCCCGCAAAAGTTACTCTACGACGCTCGGTAGGACAGAGTGCGCCGCGACGCGTCGCGACGGTAGGGGTTGAACATTTTTATCTTTTCTTTGCCGGGGTAAAACAATTTCGGAACATATTGCCCGGGCTGCCACCTTCCTACTTCCAGTCCGTAGACGTAATAACGCGTATACCTTTCTCTTGGTCGAACCCTCACTTTTCCTACTGTTCCCTTTATTTTTCTTTACTTCGGTCCTTCACTTTATTTTTCCACCTCTCCTATACCGTTAACAAATGTTCCCTCGTGCTAAAAGTCTCTCGTGAAAAAAAACAAGCACAGCGAACACGTATAGCAATGTACCACCTTTTTGAATTTAAATTTAGAATTTCTACTTTCCAGTTTATTCCTTCGCTTTTGGAAATGAAAAAATTAATATGTTTATAACTATACAATGGTACATAGATGTAGCATATAAATCCCTTTTGAATCATCGATAAACACCTAAGTTCACATCGTGCATATATCGTGTACCTATACTGGGTGTTTCAATTAAAATTACACTTGGAGGAAGAGTACACTATTATTAACTATTATGTACCTAAGAGATAAAGGATACGGGGAATGTAGATTAGCAGGGTGAAATTCACGTCGAAGTGTAGTAAGAAATATTACCCTCCAGTTTGCTTATATGGTTAAGGGAAACTAAAAAAAAACAGTATACGCAAGAATGAAGCTTCTTTTTACATAATTATGTTACAAAGTTTACATATTCATATATACACCCTCTCTCTCTCTCCCCTCCCCCCTCTCTCTCTCTCTCTTCCCTCTGGAATATGTATTCCAGATCGTCCAATGAAGATATTCATTAATTAATTCATTAATTCAAGCTTAATTCTATCAAAGTTAATTTCATATAACTTTATATCAAATTCCTCTGAAGAATGATTAAGATTATAAAAATCCTAGTACGTTTTCAAGAGTCACAGCTCCAGAACACATTAAATAAATCTACCTAGCCATCCAACTCTCTTATCGATTTTCTCTTATCAGCAGATAAAGTAAAACATCACGTTCGTCTCCTTTCTCCAGCATGAGCAAACGTGCAGCATTGGTATAGCAAATTCAGCCAGAGTTCCAGTAGCTTCTAGAAGGTCGAAAGTCTGGTGAAAACCAATAGAGAGTACGGGCCACGTGATGGTATAGGCAGAATACGATTGAAAGGGTAAAGGGATGGTTTAGACGTGCTAGCATGAGTCCGCGATAATTAGCTCGTTAGCAATGCTTTGATGCGACGAGTTTCTATTAGCGAACCAAACGCGCAGACCGTTTGGCTAATGAATAGTTGATTAAAAATTCGAATGGCACCGTGGCGCCACTGGTCGTTCCATTGAATTCCAGGTATCCATGGTTTCCAATTCACAGCTGACAGGGCCCAAGCCCATAAAACTGGTACGTCTCCTGTTTCACTTGATTGTAAAGGCCGATTCACACATTTCAGTGCCGTATCGGTCCCGGTCCGTTCCGTATCCGTCTGCATCAGTGCAGAATGTTCACATATTTCAGTGCCGTGTCCGTCTCGAAATGAAAAGATCAACTCGAACGTCTTGTAAAAGCGACGCAACTACACTGATGGTTAGCTTGATCGAGTTGCAGTTTACCATTGTTTATGACTGAGAACCGTTCAGACGCTTCAGTGTTGCCACCGTTCAGTGAAAATATCGTCGCAGATCACTGTCTGGGCACGGATACTGGCACGGACGGTAAGGCACTGAAACGGACACTGAAATGTGAGAACAGTCTTACTTAGAACTATGAAATAATTTTTTACGTCAGTGCACGGATGTGCACGGTACGGATACGGCACTGAAATGTGTGAATCGGCCTTAACAATCCACATATTACTTTTCACCAACCCCCCTCCCCCCCAACCCTTTCTTGCATTCGACTTCTTTCCAAAAGAATCTCACGATGCGAATGCAAAGTAGGCAGCCGTTAAACGCGAACCATTTGTCCCGATGAAAAATGTTCTCGAAACCCTCGCGCAGACCGGACGTGGGACACGTCGCAGTACCGTACCGGAAACGTCGACGTTAAACCGGTGAAAAACGGTAGGAGGCTCCGTCAGACGGAGTGACGGAATGACGAAGGACTACTTCGGATCTTTTCTAGAGTATCAAGGAAAATGTATATCGTTTCTTTCGCAAAAGAAAAATGGCGGACCTATCTTTGTCCTAAGGAAGAGTCACGTCTTGCCAATCCTGACGGATGATATATATAGGTATACGGTAAAAGATAAACGTGTCAGGCTTCTTCCAAAAGCTAAACTCTGAATGCTTCAAGGGGTTCTGCCGGAGAAGGCGGTTTAAGACTGAGACGAGCCATATGCACATTCCTGGAATGTAATAGGTTTGCTCTTCGCTGGTCTACCCTCTTCACCTCAGTTCTAGGACTACTCTGTCTGCTTGCGTATTCCAGGGAACCAGCAAGATTACCCCGTGACGAACAGACGGGCAAATATTGGCTCTTATTTGAAACGGCTGTACAGTCTATGGTGCTTACGTAACCATGGTATTTGATTCCTAGCGTCTCTTAGCTATTGGAAGATTCGTTATACGGTATCCTCATATGTATCCTTGGATTGGTTATGGGTTAGTGGGTACGTGGTTGTGATGTTTATTATACGTATGTATGTGGGTGGATTTTCATTTAAATAGAAGATATATATATTTTTCATAAGTAAAATGTCTCTTAGCTATTGGAAGATTTGGTATACGGCATCCTCATCTATATCCTTGGATTGGTTATGGGTTAGAGGTTATGTGGTTGTGATGTTTATTATAGGTATGTATCTGGGTGGGTTTTCATTTAAATAGAAGATATATATATTTTTCATAAGTAAAATGTCTCTTAGCTATTGGAAGATTCGTTATACGGTATCCTCATATGTATCTTTGGATTGGTTATGGGTTAGAGTTTACGTGGTTGTGATGTTTATTATACGTATGTATCTGGGTGGGTTTTCATTTAAATAGAAGATATATATATTTTTCCTAAGTAAAATGTCTCTTAGCTATTGGAAGATTTGGTATACGGCATCCTCATCTGTATCCTTGGATTGGTTATGGGTTAGAGGTTATGTGGTTGTGATGTTTATTATAGGTATGTATCTGGGTGGGTTTTCATTTAAATAGAAGATATATATATTTTTACTAAATAAAATAGCGTCGGAATCTTCTTACCACGACTATAGTATACGCATGAATCCTTACCATGGTCCAAAACTCTGTCAAGATAGCCAAGAGAGACGATGGGTTTCAACCGTGTACCTCCGACTGGTACAACCACTCTTAAAAATGTTATATTACGGACACCAAGTCGCTATAAATTCCTTGGAGCGATATTGGTTTTGCAAACGTTGGTCTACCTACTGCTAGAACTCCTCGGCAATGTACCCTGGACAAGGAACCCCGTCGCATAGGTTCTCCAACCATGATTTCGCATTTTCTTCGAGACTGCGAAACAGATTACATTTTTCCTACTCTCTCTCTCTCTCCCTCTCACTCTCTACGCCCCTTTCACTTATTTATCTAGCACTTGTTCATTTTCTCCGCTTCTTCTCCCATGCCCCTCCCGTCCTCTGTTACTCTGACCCACAACGCTTACCCGGTATATTCAATTTCTGAAGATATACAGTCTTTGGACAAAGTTCCTTCGGTTGACCACTTCTATACTTTCTTTTACATTTTTTTGGAATTTTTTTTTTTACTATATCTGCCTCCTACTCCATCTCTAACCCTGGCAGGAATTATTCTCTTAGCTTCCAGTTGAAATTTCGTCATGCGAGGTGTTGCGGTTTGGCACATGCGCTTTAACCCGGAGTCAAGTGACTCTTGGTGAACATAGTATGCACAGTGTATATGGTACGTATAACGTATGGATATTTCCTCGAGTATGTCGAGGGTGTGAAGGGTGGTGGATGAGAGAGATAGGGATGCTGACCACCAGTGTCAGTGCAGCCCTCGACTGTCGCAATGTTGATTTTCAGTGGAAAATGAAGAGAGGTCCTTTATATGGTGGATCTGTTTCGCTCTGTATCCCATATGCCAGGACCAGACTATATTATCCGCAGGACTTCATTGTTATAGGACTCCTAGGGAAATCTTGATTATCAACTGGAACCGGCATAGCAACAGTCCTTGTGTTGATACATCCTTTAGAAGCTTCTATCTAATTTCTACGGTTAGTCTATCTTCTGCTGTATTTATATATACGTATATATACTTGCGCAACAAACAGAATCATTCACAGCGGATTGATCGGAGACCGATTGATTTGCCCTCTGTCTGCGCCTATCATGGAAAAAGCCCTTAGGACCTTCGGGGTGAAAAGAGGGCCAGGAGGGTAGGTGAGTAGGTGGGTTGATGGGTGGCTCCGAGACTTTCAGAAAAACTGTAATAAATGACAATGGAAGAAACGTAACGAATGAATGCCGAGATTGGAATGGGTGGAAGATTGTCAAGGACGACCCTCCCCTTCCTTTTCTTTGTGTCTTTCATACACAACCGCTTTTTATATTTCTTTCCAGGTATTATCGTGCCTTCCTTTATCCTATTTTACTTCTATTTTTATACACTACGATATCTCTCCCTCTCTCTCTCTCTTTCATATACCTACCCATCCAACAACCTCAGCCAGTAGCTCTGCCGAGTCTCGAGCTCTGTACTTTCGCTGCCACAGTTTTGAGACTAAGCCCTCCGCGCGTGTCTCGGACAAAGCGAACCCCCACGAAACTACGAGAATCATCCGCATTAAAGTCTTAAGCGAAACGTAACGTTAGTTCCAGCGACCACGAGCGCTGCTGTAAATTGCCAGAGGCTATAGAAACTTCCCTTTACCTTTTGGTACACGATTCTCGCTTTAGGTATCACGTGATGCTCTTTGATTTTCCCTTTTTCGTCTTCACTTCATGACAGCCGTTCACTTTTTCCACTTCCGGTACAGGAAGCTCATAGTAAAATTTACCAGATGACGCTGCTCTGCGCGTCATCCTTTATTCGCAGAGGGTACTTTGGTACGAGCAGCTCATTAAAATCTTACACACCCTACCCAGAGAATCGTCTATCTAATATTAGTATCTCTGGTACCTGATATTATTATGGGACATCAATTATCATTCTGGGTATGGCAGTCTAGATGGTACGGAATAATTTTTCGAGTAATTACAGTAATTAGACATTTCTAGGGCTCAGACTAATGAGATTCGTTGAGATAGAGATTGATTGGTCGTAAGTGAAGTAGTGCCGTGAGGGGGGAGGGAGGGAAGGGGGGACGGTGCGAAATTTGATACCAAGGGAATGGCTCGATAACGGCTTTCTGACAGGGTCTATACTGTTTTAGATGGTAGAGAGCCAGTCATCCATCCAACCAGCCACCCAGCCACTCTCTGGACCACGATCGAAGCATGTAAATTAAAGCGCGATAGATAGGGACAGGGAACGTGACGTTAAATATGCATGCGGAGTAAAGCGGCAACAATAGAGGCAAAAGCAGTGCCCTCGTAGTTTCGCGACCCGGGCACAAAACACACCCCGCTAATGGCACCCCCGACACTCTCCCATTCCCGATACCCAGTCACCCTCGCGATGTAACCTAACCCTACCTAGCTGTGAAAGTACCTGCAGATTCTAATCTGCTCTACACTGGGTACCTAGCAAGGCTGTTTGTCTGTTCAATATCGATTCTCCACGTTTCACCCTTATTCTCTTCCTTTTTACCCTTATTCCCAACTATTGTGTTACGTGCACGCGATTATCTATTCTTCCTGGAGGAGTAGGTAGGTAGGTACGTGAAACTTGTTCCCTCGATATCTAATTGATCTTTACATCCTATCTAAATTGTCCACCGCCCTTCTTTGCGTATTTACCCCTTGGTTTTTCTTTGCCATATTTAAAAAATATAATACACGTATAATGCTGTGTACACCTGGTGGAGTAGTGAGTAACGACAGATCGTTATAATAATTCCGCCGTTTTTGGTAATTGTCAACAAATTTCGCATTCCAGTCCAAACATCGTATTCCTAGGGGAGATTTGCTTGTTCTCTCTGATCTAAGGAAAGGTTTCACCAACAAGAGGGATCCCAACATCCACTCCCGTACCATTCTCTGGTTGGACTGCCGGACCCAGTCCGTCTCCCGGTTTCTTGGCGTCTCTTGGAAGAGCAACTGGAAATAGGTGCTGCTTGGAATGCGGCCGGCGTCGGCGTCTACTTCCGATCCATCTGGCTCAGGACGGGCGACAAATCGAGTTACCGCCTGAGAACCGAGACCCAAGACCAAAGAGCCCCGAACCCCGTATTCCTTCCTTCCTTCCTGGCTGACTTGCCTACCTGCTTGTCTACCCGGTTGCTTGCTTGCACTACTGTATACACACACACACACACATATATATATGGTGAGTTCGTGAAGCCACGCGCTTCGTTCGACGGCTTTACGAAGGAAGACGGTGACAGAGGGTAGTGGCAGAGGGTAAAAGAGAGTACAGTGGAGGGGTGGTACGGTAAACGTGTTACGTCCAAGATCGCGAGTAAAACAAGTTGCCAGGTCGTTAAGCGACGAGTGAACTCACCGAATGTACAGTGAGGGTCGTAGAAATAAAAGGGAGAATGGCAGGAGAGGGGAGGAGAGGGGAGAGAAGGGAAGGAGAGAAACAGGTCACGTTCAAGGAAGATAGGAACCTTTTGTGAAATTAGTCGGCACCGTCGACGGGGTACTGACCGATTATTCGAAAGAGGAGGGGTATCTATAAGTAGTATAAAAGAGAGAGAGAGAGAGAGAGAGAGAGGGTGTTTGCCATCCTCCATAGCATATAGCCCGTGTTTCGTTTAGTAATTTAATTTAGCTAATTAAAGCGTCGCCACGCCTCTCACTAGACTCGTGGGAAGACGAGTCATCAGTTTCATTAGGATAATGAAACATTCCTTTGACGATTACCACCAAACAATTTTGGACTCTTTTACACAGCCGTCTCCTATTCAAATGGCTTTTAGTTTTCTTTGGTATGACCCTCTATACTTTATATTTGGGTGCTAATGATAAAGATCCATAATCGTACCGGAACACGTGGCTCTGGTTGTCTTCGCTTCGTCTAGTTCTATCATAATTTTCTCCTTGCCTTTTCGTATCGTCTTTCCTATTCGGCAACGCTCAGGCGCCGTATCGCGGAGACGCTTCGCGCCTTGTAACTCTGGCATGATTTATGGCGAGGAGACGGGCTCGCGCTGCACGTTCACCGGCTGTTTTAATTAGCAGCCGTATTTAATTACATCTCTGCTAGCCGAATTTAACCTCTTTCCTCTGTTACCTTTCGAATTTCCAGCATCCACGCTCTGATGCCCTTTTTTGCTAGAATACATCTGGAGATGCTCCGTCTTTATTCGTCTTTCTTTACTTTCTCTTTTCTTTACTGCCCCTGCCTGTCACCTCTTCCCTTCTCTCTGCCCTGCCCATTGCTCCTACTCACCGGTACCTTTCTCCGCAATCTCATTTTCTCTGACTCCCTTTGTCTCTTCACGCCGCCAATAATCTCTCTGAGAGGAAGTTCAGGATCCGCTTGATCCTACTCTCCCTAAGCGATGGAACCAGAGGGTGAGAGGAGAGGTAGAAAGGAAGAAAGGAAGTAAGGCGGAAGTCGACTTCCAGGAGGCTGCAAGATGACAACAAATCTTAATTAAAAGTTTGAGGCAATGATTTTATTGGGGGTGGTAAAGCTCAAGTTCGCGGCGTTTGAACGGAGAAATGCTTCAGTTAGCACAGCTCCCAGAGACAGTGGGACTTGGTGTTTAAACAATGGGGGAGAGAGAGAGAGAGAGAGAAAGCCAAAGGAAGTAGAACTCTAAGGGTAGAGCCGAGTTTGTTGAGAGTCTGTAGTACGGAGCTCGTGAAGCAGACCTGGCCTGGAATTTTCGTAGGGTACCCAAGGAGTCGGTGCGGTTTACGAGACCAGAACTGACTTCTGATTTAGTCGCACCTTCGCCTACTTCATGGCAGAACTATATTTCATGCGGACGTTAACCGTGCTGCGACGCTTCCGCAATGACGTCACGTCCGCCAACCGGAACCCTAAACACTCCTCTTTCAACCACCTTCGCCTTAGGCTATACTCTAATGGCTTCTGGCGTATCTCGAAAACTCATGGAAATAAATTGAATTCCTCATTTTCGCGAACTCCCTTCCTTTAGCGACCTTCTACGCCATTGCAATGTCGTTCCGTAACCACGACTCGTTAACGACACACCATCCTCCATTAACATCGCATTAGCGACACCAACCGAGGAAATTGGCCAAGCGTCAGGTGGTCCACGCTACCTAATTCCCACCGCTGCCACTTTTACCAGTGGCGCTGCTAGTGCTAACTTCATTCGCTATGTCTTTTGTGTCTGGACTGTACTTACCTGGCGCTTGAGGTTGGCTACGGGAGCTGACTTCAGAACTTTAAGGAAGATCAAGAAAAGCTTTTTTTCTTCTTTCAACCAAAAAGAAAATACTACATATTTTTTTTCTTCTCCCCTGTGTTTAACTTCTCGCTAACGTTGTGATTACTGTGTACACAGAGTAGAGTAGATTATCGTTCTTCGCCATTCGCCATCTTTTAAATAATGCACAGCTACCGTGAAGTTTAAGACGAGGACTGGATAATGAAGTGCTGCCTGACCTTCTCTTCCCTGTTAACCCGTCTGGCGACATCTTGACTTCCTTTCTTAAGTATTATTTGTCAACCTTCTAACAAGACACTACCAACCCCCTAAAGCCTCGTTCACTCTCTCCTTTGCCTATACTACTTTTACCTGCTTGTTGATTTTTTAAATATTTCTTTTCTCTAAACCTCCCTGCTTCTTCCATTAAGCATGAGTTTGCTTGGAGACAAGGTCTTCTCGTTACGATATCCAAGCTCGTGATACTTCGTTCTTTGATCTTCTGGTATTATTATCTTTGCTTTACTTTGGTATTTTTTTTTAGAAATGACAGATTTTCATTTATAACGATCATCGATGCTTTCTTGCCCATTTGACTCTTATTCTTTGAGTATGATACGATTTCTGAGAAATAATCTGATACTCATAAAAGTCAAAGACCCAGAGAAATAAAATATTTGAGAACAGCTTTGGACCTAGTATGGCAGAAACAAGAGCATCGTTATCTGAGAGGCAGATGCTTGAAATTCCAGTTGAAATTCTATAAGGTACACCGAGGGAAGTTCCTCTTTAAAGATAACGAAGCCGCAGAAGTTCGACTCAGGGAATAAAGGTAGCCACCAACGGTTGAGTGTTTGCTGAGAGCCGTCGCGACGTCCCTGTCTTGGGTGCCCTGCTAACACGCGACAGGTGGCACGACGCTTTGCAGTCACTCTCTCTGCTGTGATTCAAAATGTAAACTCAAATATTCCATGTCTGTACCTCCGTGCAAATACATTCGTTATTAATAGAAGCTCTGGGTGATAAAAGCTCAAGCGTCTACCATCGATTCCAGCCAATCCGTGTTTTCCTACGGTTGCCAGGGACGGAGTCCTTGGATTTGGTAAACATCCAGCAGCGATATTAACTAACGTCCGTGTTTGGAGTTAGCCTTTGCTTAATAGGAGATGAGGGGGATGAAATGAGACACGAAACGGGTGTTGAATATTAGAGAAAAATAAATGAAGCTTTATTCTTTACATACCGTAGCTGAGGCGTACGAGTCGGTCGCGTCGATCAGGTGGTCAATAACTCTGAACGCGTCTGATCGATTATCTCGTGGATAAATAAACGCTGGGAGGAGCGGGGTGATGTTACGGATCATTTTGGGGTATATTGTACATTCTGGGGTTAGGTATTGGGGGGGCAGGGCCTGGGTCTCTCGCATCTCCAGCTCGGTCCTGCGTCACGCCAAGAGGGCTGCAAGCTTGTGCAAATTGGTCAGAGTCGTTGCGTCTCCCGGCTGAAGCCTTAAGGCTTCTCTGTAAGCGGCGGCTGCTTGTTTATATTTTCCATTGAGATGAAGAATCGCCCCGAGGTTGGTATGACTTCTGGCCTCGTGAGGTCTCAGGGATGCTGCGTGTCTGTACCAACTTTCGGCTTCTTCGCAACGCTCGGCTTGACGCAACGCTGACGCCGCAGCCATCGACAGCTCGTAGTCCATCTTGGACAGTTCAGCAGCCCTCAACTGTTCTTCGGCAGCTTCCGCTAGACGACCTTGAGACGCGAGGAACGCTCCTGTTAACAGAGATAAAGAAATTTTATAGAATCTTTTTTTTCTTGTCCTTGAAGATTTCATAAGGACAGTCCAAGAGGAAAGGTATGAACTAGATGAAGCTTATCCTGCCTCCTGGGGAACTGGGTGGGTCAAAGGTGAACCGGATGAGGTCGGTCTGCGTAAGAGACAGGTGTGGGAATCCCACGTTAACCACTTATATATCTATATATACGTAAAACATCCCCTAAGTGTCTACGTGTAACAACCCCTGCGAACTTCCCAAGGAGTTGAAGCTTCGCGTCTCTTCTTGAAGTTGTGTCTGTTAACATTGACGCTCCTGGAACCTTCACTCTATCCATCAAGCACACGTAGACAACCATTCTCCTTCATCTTTGGTCTTTCATCTGTTTCTCTCTTAGTCGCTTATTATAATCAACCAAGCTTCGCCTACCATAATGGTGATGTACGCTGGGATCCTGGGGCGCCAACCTTCTGGCTCTCAGGAACCATCTTTCAGCTTCCAAGACTCGACTGGACTGTAGAAATGGAAAATAATTTATTAAATTTTTTTATCCTTCCCTCTATGCTATACAAATTTTTTTTATCAATACTCACGTTACGTGCTAGCAACTTTCCATAAGTGATATGAGCAGGCACATGGTCAGGCTGACTAGCCAGACTGGCCTGGAACCATCTCTCAGCCTCTGCGTATTGCTGCAACCTGGATAAGGTCTCGCCCAGTAGATTGTAGACGCTCTGGAAAAAAAATTTCTGTTTCCATAAAATTTTATCATACACTTTATTCTCTTTGTACTTTTCGCAAGTTAGACTCCAACTTCCTACGCTTTGTACACATGGACGAGTGTCCCCGTGCGAATAACGCAGCTGTCTCGGCTTTCATTCTCATCCTCCCAACCGGATATCCTTCATCCAATAATGTAACTCTCAGTGGCCTTAACGTCCTGCGAAATTTTATTTGATCCTTGAAAAGGACACGGCGCACTCGTACAGGATTATTTCGACCCTTCGTAAAAGAATTTTTACGAAAGCCGCCAATAGGACTGATAACGGTAATTGAATTTCGCGGGCAAACCAAAAAGATAACACGCGTCACGGTGTCAGATTCACAGTATCTCTCTAGTTTTTCGCCATTCACCACAGGAGGATTACGTTAAGAAGTTTTCTGATTTTGAAGCCCGGCTGCCACTAATGGCCAAAGCCAGACTTGGGAAAACGTACAACCACCCCCCCCCCCCCCCCCGTATGAACAGTCAGGTTAGGGGCGAGGAGGCGGGGGGTAGACCGAGCAGCATCTCGCCATCACATGCCCTCACGGAAGTGCCTGAACCAGTCTTGCTTTCTCAGGATCACTTCAGGAACTGCCAAACCTCCCGCGAGAGTTGTGAGGATGAAACTTTTATGATTTTCTTGGGGCCAACGTAAAAGTGGAGCCGGAAGGTCGTCTCACGCCCTAAGAGACGATGTCACCTAGAATAGAAGGCCTAGGGAGTCACTGGCTGATATGAAGATAAAGTCAAGGATACGGAGAAAAAACTGGGCGGAAAGTTGAAAATTCGTTTTCATAAAAAAAAAAGAAGGAAAAAAGATAGTCTAAAAGAAGTAAAAAAATGCAAGATATATAATCAAACCCAAAAATATATGTAACGGTTGTCACGCACGTGGAAAGTATGTAAAGCAGTTTACTACTGGTCCATATATACTTTCGTACCATGTACTGTATACCTATATACACCAGTACAGAACGTCAAAGAATGCTCTTGAGAGATCTCAGCTTTAAGGAGGCCCAAGTGGAAGTTTCGCCATTGTTTCGTCCCATTATTCACTCGTACTACTTTTCGAGGGTATTACCCTCTCATTCAAAGACGTTCTACACATTCAACCCTTAAGACGTTCGAAGTGGTTAAGAAGCAGACCATTGAGATGAATCAAGATGAAGTGGAGCCATTGTCATTTGGAAAAAAAAAATATATTTAGGGGATGTTCCCTACCCCTTCCCGTTCCTCTAAAAAAAAACAACGAACCGTAAGTACAATTGAAGGATGCTAAAGCCTCGGCGAAAGGGGTCGGTTTTTCGGGTTAGGTTTTATATAGGACTGGCATAGGGACTAAAGATAATAAGGAGGAACACGTAGCCTCGCGGATTCCCGTGGGAGTGGACCCACGCGTTCGACAAAAACAATTAAGTCGGAGGCAATTAGGGAAGCCAGAAGACCGGGAGCGGTCCTGCCAGAGAAATCCAGGGGCGGGTAGGGAGGGGAGGAAAGAGCCGTTCCCAGCAAGAACTAATCGTCGGGAATGATTTGATTAACGCCCTTCGCCACGACCTGCTTGTTGTCGAGCAATTTCGTTTCGTGGCCAACCCGAGAAATCGCACCAGGTCCATTCGTCCGGGAGAGTGACTCTGACGTCTTGATTACGTCAGTTTTATATTCCGAGCACACACTTCCGGTTCCATTGCTTCTATTTTAAGCGACGTGAATTTTGAGATTTTTTTGATGAAATGGCAATATACAATTTCAACCCTTATTTTGTTCTCTTATATTTTTCGAGGACCACACTGTTCATCCACTTCCTCTTTTCTTTCTTCTTCTTCTTCTTCTTCTTCCTCTTCTTCTAGTTTTACTTCCACTTTACCAGCTTGGCCATAAGTCTCGCCTTCTGCTCCGGGCACTGGCCATCACGATAAAACATCGCGAACTGGTGAAACTCCGGTGTAATCTTGGTGGCGATGTTTTACCCCCACGACGTGGATGCTGGGACCCTCGGGGTACCGGTCCAGAGCAGTTTGATGGTTCTTTCAGAGTTTTCCTGTCGAATTTCGGAGGACCTTCTCGTAAAGTACCCCATACCCTGATACTTGGTTTGGGTATACATTGTGCAGTACGTATACCTGATACGTGCAATATATATTTACGACAAAGAGTTACGTACTTTGGTTTAAAGGGACGACTCGGGAGAAAGGATAAGAGTTATCGGCAATAACGATCTCGACCAATCGGAATGATTAGTTCTCGAATTTGACTATCGTCAAATCAGTCTGTCTTGGGACACCGATCGGGGTGCCTCGAGCTGCCTCGCGCTCCCGGGTTGTTTCTTTATAGTTTTTCTGGCTGTGTTTCCTATACGGTACAGAAAGTTCTCGCTTGTGTAGTTCTCGCGTTGCTCTGGCAGTATCCAGAAAATCCTATAGATTTTCTGCGTCTGTTTCGGAGGTGCAGTGTTGTGCTATAGTGCAGTGCCCACCTGAGTGTCACCTGGATGCAGTTGTCGGCCTTCACGGATCAGCTGATTCAGCACCGGTCAATACTTCCAATTTATTAATCGGTGGACGGATTTCGATTTTATAGCTCCGACTTGGTCTGGTACGTTCTCGATAAATTTCTATCTGTTTCCGACACTATTTACCTGACACTTACTCATGTCTTCTCTACCTCAACTCTAGTAGCCTGAGCGGCCGCGCATTTCCGTAACCGTTCGCTCCCGTTCGCGCGTCCAGTTGCGTTTGTTGATTTGACGCGTCCCCAAAAATCGACAGGGTCCATTAAGGTACCGTCTCTTCTGCTAGGATTCACCGGAGCTCTCGGTTTGCCGGAGTTGAGACTGTTCAACCTCAACTACCAGGTCATACCGGCTCGTCAGTTCCCTGTGAAAAAAAAATTGGCTGGCGTCCGCCTGGCATGCGGTTGCGTGGACGAAGAGTGGACGGTCGAAGATGACGTAGGTCAGCTCTCGATTTTACGTTATCGGTGTCGAGTAAAGAAAATACATATATGGTTATATACCTATATAGTACATGCCACAGATATCCTAGTATACTAGTTTCCACTTAAGATCTGCATTGCAAAAATTCATTTGAAAAATTGGCGATTCCAAAATGCCGACTCTGAAAAGTACCTAGCTATTAACCAACGTAGAGGGAAGGTTGAGGCTATAAAATTAATCGGTGGCGAGAAACAGCCCCAGATAAAAAGCGCGCTGAAACCGCCAGGGGTACCACCGAGAGTAATCGGCCAATTATCAAACTCTCGCGAAGGTCGATCTGTTTTTATTTGAGTATTCTAGGTGGTAGAGGGAGGGGGTGTTCCACCCTCAGGAGACTGCCCAATCTAGCGGGCACCTAAAGTAAATGGGAATTGATGGTGTTATTTAAATTAATTAGCATCTGAAATCACCTCGCTTAATTTAACGAACCTATAGACGGCTGGACGAGCGGAATGAAGATATAAGGGCGGGGGATGAAAGGGGTGCGCTTGCATAGTTGGTTTTGGGAGGGTCGAAGATGCCCTTTAAGCATCTCCCCAACTACTTCACACTGGCATTCAACGTTTTTCATCCCCATCGCTTTCGCGTCTTTTCCCAATGGGCGCTTGAGGGTTGAAAAAAAAAAATTATTCTCGCGTTTAAAATGCGTTGAAACGATATGCCGATTAAACCACGAAACGTGCCGGCTATGCTCGACACTCATTTCACGTCTGTCTATTTGCATTTGGCGAATCGCGATTCTCTCGACCGCCGCCTCGTGTTTGCCTGTCACGCTCAGCTAATGCGACGCAACTTGATTTCCGTGCTCGTTCAAAAATCCGACACCAATTAACCAAATTAAATAACGATCTCGACACCTCGTTTCTATGGACACCAACGATCGGTTTCACGAGGTCAACGATATGTCGAACCAGTCATTGTCCGTGATAACGAACAAATGAATTCTGATTAAATAATCCACTCGTACGCTATTTAGGGGTTCCATGAGCACAGGAACTTAAATCGAGTATACTGTTACTATCTTGTAAACTCTATAGACAGGACATTATTCCTGAATACTGCCTCTTATGCTAATTACATTGGCCTAATTACTCTTCTCTACCCCTCCCGCCCTCCCACCTAGATTTACATCACCTACCCCAGTATCTAACTCAGTTCAGGTGGCTCTTAGGGGGGTGTCTATTAACTTTCCCCTCCTTCAGGACGATATTTCTTCGTCAATGGGGAAAAACGTCGGCCGCGTGAGGCGTCCGATGAAATAATGGCTGATTGTATTTTCGAGGGATGAAAAAGAAAATGAAAAAAATTGAGGGTGAGGGTGAAGAAATAGCGAAACGAAGATGGAGCTTTCTGGAGGGGATAGAGAAAAGATGCTGTGGAAAGGGGGATAGTCGGGGTACGGTAGAGAATTCTCTAGGAGGGTTCGCTACGGTGCGCTGAGAATTCAAGGGTAGTCTTGACGCCGATGCACAATGGGTAGACGCTCTTCGGGAAGATTAAAGTGCATCTCCGTAAACAGTGGCGTGGAATGGCTGGCGGTAAAATTAAAATTGCACTGAAAAACACCTGCGTGCTGGTAGTCGGTAGGTGTGCTCGCGCGAGGGGGTTGGAGGGGTGGTTTTCGAATGGTGTGAGGGGTTGATGAGAACGTGAGTGAACCCTGTAATTTAAAAGCGTCTCGGGGCGTCTACGGTTGTGTTTCAGTTCAGCACGCTGAGCACGATATTACATAGCTATACGACCCTTACAGAACTACCCTCCATACTGGCTCATCGACGTCGCTGACTTACCTACCCTTCCTAACTTCCTATACAATACGTGTGTACGTATATAGCTGCTTTCTCTGTCTTTGGCCTTTCTTTAACCACCCTCCACCCCCTTTCCCCCTAGTCCCACCCTTCCCACAGCTCTATTGCATACGAAATATTATATGTTGGACAATAGTCTATTCTTCCCTGCGATCATTTATCCTTTTGCACCCCTTTGTATCCATCGCCAAGCCTATTGCTCAGTTGCATGGACCTCCGGTGACTTTTCACCTTCCATCGAAAAGCCAATTGTCCCTGCTATCTACGCGAGGGATAAAAGAGATTCCGATGGTCCTTTTTGGAGTTTTTAACGTAAATGAAATTACGGGGTAGTTATTAAGGTCACATTTTTTAAATTGTTTTTTTTTTACTACCCTTTATATATCGGTGGTAAAACAGCCGAAATGTCGTTGTAGACGGATGTGTCTGAGATCGTTGAAGAAATCGCTATAGGTTGGTCTTCTTTTTTTTGTCCGGAAAACAACCCTTATTTTTTATGTAGGGTTTGATTTCTATGGTCAGTGGTACCACGGTGCGGAAATGGGTATTGTTTGCTATGACGTTAGTAGGGGGTTTCGAGCAACCCTTGGAAATGTTATTTCTTCCATTAGCGTTCTTCTTTCGAGCGTGAAGGGTAGCTGTTTGCTTATGGCTTGTAACAACGTAACGAGGTTACGTAATCACTTGTAATTTCTTTAACGGCCAGCCAATTGCCAGCAATCTAGATGGAAAGCTAGCGAAATTCATATCGGGTCACGATACGTAATATTTATATTGGATCAAAAAGAAATGGCACGCACGAACGATGCTGTCCGATCGACGTTGCGGAAAAACTCGGCTAACCCGGAATATGCGGCGGGCAGTGATACGTGGAAAATTGCATTGCACTCTGGAGTACGTCGAACGATCACCAGAGGGTGCGGAGATAGGGGTAACCGAGAATAAAAGAAAAATTGATCATTGTTATCAGGAATTACTCGTGCGATCTCCAGTGGTTGCACGTGGTACGCGAGATGATGAGGGGGATGAAAGTTCCGGAGAAAGTTAACCTCAAAGAGTGCCTTGATGAGAGAGACGGAAAGTGAGTAAGAGGGGGGGGGGGGGGGTGAAGGGAGGGAGGGAGGGAAGCGGGGTAAGAAAGAAGAAGAAAAGTGAAAGGAGGAAAGAATGTGATGGAGGGAGAGAATAAGCGAGAGCAAATAAAGGGGTAGCAAAGGGTGAGTGCCAAGAGGGTGCGAAGAAGCAAAGGGGAAGAAAATTAGCCTGGCTAGAATTGTATGCCGGCCGGAGGGTTGCAAACACCTAATTAGCCACTCAAACACTGTCGAACAAAAAGTCCCATGTTATTAAAACGTCATATAAAACTTGGCGGAGCTCTTTGAGAAAAAAAAGCATAAAAAAATTTTGTAAAAAAAACTTAGAGGGGATGATGAAACGTGGCTGATTATTAATATGGGGGGTTCGGATGAATTCCACCCTCTTTCGTCTACCGTGTACGACGAGTCGGTGTAAAGGCTGAACTCTGAACTCCGATGCGAGACAAAGAAGGTCAAAAGGCAACTGACTGAACTTCTTAGCTTAAAAATGTTTAAAAACAGCTGGATCCTTCGTTAGCCAGCATAACGCGTATAGGAACTTTGAACTTTAATCTTAAAAAAGGATGTAGGATAAATTTTCATTTTATTACCGCCCTTTCGAACCGTCTGACTTTTTGACTTTTCGCCACCCTTATTAGATATAGCTGGCTGATATTTTTGCACTGGCTCAAGTCCTCCCTTTCAGCCAGCCACCCAGCCAGTCATCCAACCAGACGAACGAAGCCCTAGCTTTTTCGTTGATAAATTGTTCTAAGACCGTTTTCATAATTAATACGGAACCACAGGGACGCCCGTTGCATCCCCCTGCCATTCGTAACCATCCCTTGTGGCCAGGTCGGAGGGGAGTCATTCATCGTGGAATTAATAACAAGGTTGGTATTATTTAACTGCGTAATGCGAAGACTTCCCATTCATCCTGGCGTAATGAGGGACCTTAACCTGGGAAAGACCAGCCCTTATATATTCCTCCCTCTTTGTAGCCACCCCCATTTTCAGCTAACAGGCAGCTACGACCGCTGCTATTTTCTTTCTCTCTCTCTCTCTCTCTCTCTCTCTTTCTCTCATCACCAGCCATCTGTCAACGGACAGCCGTATATATAACTTGGCAAATTAATATTCCGTGGCTTGTTGAAATTTTTAACGTCCACCCTTCTCTCTTCACGCTCAAGTCTTTCCTCGCCCCTTGTTTCTCAACCCTCTCGGAGCTCTTTCGCACCCTCATAGACTCAGGCAAAACCGAGATGCTTGTTAGGTTTTTGGAGCAGATCGATTGTTAAGTGGTGAGGAGTTTAGCATGTCAAATTCCTCAGTAGCGAATGAAGAAGACTAATTCAATAGGTAAAACTTTAACTGATTGCTATAATTAAAGAAAAATATGTTATTACCCTAATGACATATCATTTTCCGTCCTATATATCATTTCCAATTTTAAGTCAAATTGTTCTATAAATTATAAATTAATCATCGATTTTTTAAGGGTGGTTACAAGGCTGCTTGTATAATACGTTAATAATAAAAATGCAAAATTATTTACCAGAGACATTTCCAATGCACGACAAGCAGTAGTATCCATACTGTAACGGTAACACTTAAGAAAACTTGATAAGGGATGACAGGAGTGAAAGGGAACGAAAGGGCTACCCGAATGCATTAAAGACTATAAAATCGTAAATCTATTCCGATAAATCGTCAAAAGTTTCAAGTGGTCCACTTGAGAAGCACCCTTAAACCTAATAAAATCTAGCCGCGTCTCGCGAGCCACGGGATAAGAAATTCTAGAAGATATGAACGTTTATTTCCGTACGCGTGTACGTTTATTCGGCAAGCAGCTTAGACAAGGAGAAAACGTGGTTTTGAGGGAGAAAGAAGAAAGAAAATAATCTGATCGCCTCTACAGAGACGAAAAGTGAAAGATGGAAAAAGACTTGTTTGGAAATCGTTTTATAGGTATACCAACCTATCCAGGGAAAACAAAAATTCAGATCTCGATCGAAGCGTCGCGACGTCGAATACGTAGTACACAGAGAGGATCGTCGTAAAGATGTAAACTTTTCCGGAGCTTTAAAAGCTTCCTTCCATAGCCATGCAGTCCTATGCACATTGGTACTGGTATTTATACCATACTGTAGTACTCGTACCCAGCAGTAGTACCAACGTCAGTATTCTTAGTTTCATTCCCATCCCCTATTGTATCTAGGAACATCCCCTATTTTCTAGATCCGGCATCTACCAGTGTCGTTCGTTTGTCGAAAAGTTGATCGTAAAGGAGAAAAGTGCGACAGTGGGTTGCTATACGTATATAGGTATACAACGCATAGCAACACCAACCTGAAGACTTCACTTTTACATACACTACGTAAACGTAGATAGACTCCCAGCCGGATGAGACAAAGTTGGAGAGTTCGAAGGCGTTTTCAGCGTACAGAGAAGGAGGATCGAAGAAGAAGAAGAAAAAAAAACAGACAAGAGAAGATTCGACGGAACCAATGGAAACTGCCTTTACGATTCCCGCTTATGTGCCACCGGCAGGTTTACAGGTACCTAAACTTTGCAAAAGGGGTTGCTCCTCCTCCGTCACCCTCCAAACAGATTATACTCTACGTTCCACGCACACATGGCAGACTCAGAGTAAAATGTGACATCTTGAAAAATATATTTCTCCTCCATGTAGAATAAAGTAGAATACATAGCTGTGTACCTACCTGAGGTGGATAGTGCTCGGGCAAGGCCCCAAGAGCCTCCCTGTATGCAGACAAGGCCCTCTGAAGTCTTCCTTGGTCCGCGTAAAGTGCACCCAGCTGAAGTAGCGCTTGGACCCTAGCAGCCTCGTGCGCCCTTCTGTCCTTTAATCCAGATCCATCGAGGGATGCGCCGGCACGTAAAACGGCAGCAGCTTCGCTACCCCTACCGGAAGACGCAAGAGCAGCACCCAGATTGACGTATGCCTCTGTAAGAATAAAACAGGATGCCAGGGATTTTATTCGAGCAATGGTCCGATCGTCTTCTTGGCACGTGAATCTTGGGTTAGTTTGGAAGAGAGAGAGAGAGAGAGAGAGAGAGAGAGAGAGAGAGAGAGAGAGAGAGAGAGAGAGAGGGGGGAGAGAGAGAGAGAGAGAGAGAGAGAGAGAGAGAGAGACATAGCGAGCGTGTGAGAGTGGTCTCTCTGTCGGGTTGGCCCCTTCCTGCCCTCCCCCATCGAGGGGTTGAGTGGTAGGATGAACTTTCGAGACGGGCCAGTCGTTTGCTGCTGCACCAAGTGCCCAGTCGGGAGACCAAATGGCTAAAGTCAGGTTAACCGTAAAATTGCAAGGCACACAATTCAGCTGCACGATGGAATCTTAATTTTGCGAGTATAGTTGTAGAGCGCATTTCCTCTGGTTCCACTCTTTCGTTCTCTCATTCTGAATTCACTCTTCCTACCTTTCTCTCTCTCTCTCTCTCTGTCCCTCGCTCATTCTATCACTCTCCTTGTCACCCCTTCGCATATATACCAAACTGCCTTACGCCGTAGGCGCTCTCTCTCTCTTTCTCTCTCTCATTCTCTATCTCTATCTCTATCTCTCTCTTTTCCTCTCTCTCGTAATTAGGAAGCAAACAGAGCCGCGGTCTTGCCAAGTTGGCGGACCTACAGATGAAACAGCAGTTTCCGGCTACCATCCTTTTTCCGCCTTCACCCTGAAGGACCACCTGACTCTCTTGGACTAGAAGTCGTGCTATAGCTTGAAGTGGAGTTAAAAGGCGACGGGTGTGGAGGCTGGGGGTAGCGATGGGTATATTTCACTGCCAAACGCAGTGCAGGTTTGTCGTTCTGTTTTTATGAGAATTCATCGTATTTTTCTAACAGTAGAGGAGATGGGGTCGAAAATACTGATTAATGTGAAAAAATCGAAAACACAGATACCTGTATGAAATTCGGTCTGTACTATACAACGATATCTTTTTCTGCAATTTTTGATGCACCTAACTTGACATTTCTATTTTTTCCAAAATAGTGGACCTTCCATGAAAAGATACAAATTACCCAGCGTCGATTTACATAAACGCGAAATGGTGAATGTCTAAAGAAAAAATTTTTCTTCTGATGGAAACGCTCGTAAATTAGCCACGTCCAGCTTTTAAAACACACGCTACGTTCGAGTAATTAGTGGCTCGATCGGCCGCCAATTTGTGGATGGTTGCCACAGGCCGCACTCGTACCCCCAGCATCCCTTCTTTCTATATGGACGTGCAGGGAAGGTTTGTGACACCCTATTTTATGTGTGTACATATATATATATATATATATATATATATAAATGAAGTATACACACACACAAAGTGGAAACCTTATCGACCGGAGATGGAGGTGGGGAGGTACGAGGGAAAAGCCAGAGAGGAGGACAAGCAAGCAAGGGATGCGAGTGCCAATATACTGGCCAGTTAGGGGTTGGTTAAAAAGAGACGGGGTGGCGGCAGTTACGTGGTGCGAGGTGCTGCTGCCGATGGAACCTTTGGATATAGTGAGTTGCTGCCATGGGTTACATATATATGTGTGTATATAAGCCAACATACATATATGGCACTAGGGCCAACGTTGAAATTTGGCGGTAGTACGATGGTGGCAGCAGTGGTACAGCAGGGATGCTGGTGAGAGGCAGAAAAAGCTTTTAAAGGGGAAGCTCCATTAGAGGGTTACCAGCCGGGACCGGGATCGGTAAACCGCTACCAAAACGTTTCCACGGTTGAGCGAGCTCTGCTACGATTTTACGATCCTTCCAGACTCACCTATCCTGCCACTGACATGAACTGGCGGCCATTGATACCAGTCTAAAAAAAAGAAATTCCTGTATCCTGTATCCTCTGAATACCTTTCTAGCTGTTTCTACGGTCGACCGTGATTACATCTGTGAATCTCTGGCGAACATACCGACCGTTATAGTATGTTAGTCCTGACGTCCAGGTCGCCGTAAACAGTGTACACCAGATACACTTTGCGAACCGGCCTGTTTGCTCGGTCGCTCGCTTGCGTGGTCACCCGTTCATTCATTTGTTTGCTGGTTTGTTTGTCTGTTTATTCCTACGTTTATCTCGCTCGTTTATCTCGCAAAGCTTGCGCTAATTAAGTCCACTGAATAACACGTGTGTCTCAAGAAGAGATCAGTAGACGTGATTAAGGTAAAATTATTTGAAAAAAAGAAACAATGATAAAGTTTTAAAAAATCGTTAAAAAAATGGTTTGAGAGACACTTTCGAAAAATTCCACGCTGCAGTTCTCTCGTGGACGTCCAGACGCTCGGCGTCTATTGTCATTTACGTTTCACGGTGCTATTTTTTGTTCAGGCCGGAGGCTCGTTTTGAGAGACAGCGTCGCGACGCAGGTGTCTCCCTCGCTGGACGATCAAATTTATATCCGGAATAGCCCCTGGCAACCATTCGCTACGCGATACTCGAGCTTTACCTACACTGGACCAATCCGATCTCTATATCACGTACTATATATCCTACCTTCAGCATTTAAAAAATATATATATATACAGCATCTCGGATTTTTTTTACTTCGGACCCTCTTCCATTTTTTTTTATCTCATCATATACACGAAATCAAAATTTCCTACCACCCCATACAAATACCATGTGAAACATAAAATGCGTCTAAGGTGCATTTCATCTCACTCACTCAGATTTTAACCCCACATAAATATGGTAAAAATGTATGCCATTCAATTTCAATAACTCTGGACCACTAAGAGGACTCTAGCTGCTTTTATACAGAGTAACGTCAGAGTTAGCTCGAATGAGTTGTATCCATTTCCGATGCACCGATGCATTCTTCCAATACCGTAATGGCGCTTGGGATCCTGTATCCAGCAGCAGGACGTTACTTAAGAGCTACGCCGCTTCGTTAGTACGATTGTACAGGAATGCGTAGCGAGTCGTTCTGGTTATCTCTCACCTTTTCTATATATATATATATATATATCGCTCGATCTCCCAGTTTTCTCTTCCGTTCGTGCCGATACCCACTTATCGTAGGGCTGCCATTAGTGCGCGCACACGACCCTGTTAGGAGTAACCACGAACGGACTATGTTGAAAATCCCGACGTTCGTTGTAAATGGCGACGAAGGGCAAAACCACGACGTCCGTTCTCACACCCCTTTCCTGCGATGAGATTCCCCTCCCCCAACCCCCACCCCCCCAAATCCGCTATTCATGTATATACCCAGTAGCACTAGGTCCATTCTCGATCTCTACGGTACAGTAATCACACCCCATCCTTTGCTACCGTTATACTCTTTAGGTGGTACTTACGAGCCAAGGAAGGCCGGAAGTGGATGGCCCTTTGATAACTCAAGATGGCTTCCTCGTAATTTCTTCTGCCCTGCTGCAATATTCCTCTGTAACAAATTTGAAGGAAGGTATTAATAATTTAATTTGAAATTTAATTAACTGGATATATATATATATATATATATATATATATATATAGTTTGAATTGATATCAAAAAGGGATTAGGAAAGGGTCCAGATCAAGTCGATTATTTTGCACTTATTTCCATCTGAGATTTCCTCGTCTTGTTTGTCAGCCAGGATGTAGTTCAGTGAATTATCGGGGTGGTAATGATGAATTAACGGAAACGTGGACACAGTCTGTAGATTGAGAATTTACTCCCTCTCTCACTGTATATGTGTATATATATATATGCATCTCTGATATTATCAGAGGTTAACTCGGCAAAGCTAGTTTAGCTGAAGATCGGGGAAAATTGAATCCTGTCTAAGGCTCCGTTAGGGGAGAAAGATTTTTTTCGGTGAATATTACTTTCGTTCTAAAATCCCTTATGATTCTACGACTTACTGTCAAAATGATCTAGGTTCATTAATGGCATAAATTTTTTTCGACACTTTTGCTACGGTGATCCCAGTAGTTGTCATTGTTCCTCCTTATCTAGTTATCAACTAAAAATGTGTGACGGAGCTAAAAAAAAAGTTTGAAAAGTTGTTTTTGTAAATTTGGAAAAAAATAAGAGTAATCTGCAGCTTCGATGCTGTTGAAATTCGTTGGGTCAGGGATTAATAATGTGGCTGCGAAATCTGAAGACTCGCCAGGAGTGTCTGTCTGACATAAATAAGTCGGATTTGAAATTCTACGCGAATCTACGTAAAAGCGTCTTTTATGGGCAATTTCCAACGTCCCGTTTTATCGATCGACGATATTGGCTTTATCGGCGAGTATTCTCACAGTGGTAAATATACACCCTGGACATACATAATTTATCGAGTGATAATTTTTTTTTTGAAAATCCTAGCATATTTTTCAGCATTTTTCATTCGTTCCGACATCCATCGGTTCATCGATTGGTTATTGATTAATTTAATACCGTATGATGCTGCATACTGATCCACTTGGTGGAAAATAATAGAGCGTCGAGAGCAGGTAAATTTTCGATCCCTTTTTTTTCGAATGTTATTCTCCATAGAAAATTTAATTGTCAACCATGACAAAATGGCGGCCACCATGGAAACACTCGTCTGCGCTCTATACGCGACACTAGTAAAAATCATTAACGACATCCTTTGTGAACCGAGAAATTGTCGAGCGTCCAATATGAATGCTACAGTAACGCTGCCAACACAATCGCATGGAATGCGCTTCGTGAAAGTGCGGAAAACGCAAACGCAGACGCGAAATCCTATATACATAGATATAGACCGAGAGGAAAAAGCTCATCCTGATTTCGACTTTCCGATGCAATTGCGTTCGTTGATTTTCCACTCGGTCGTGTTTCCCATCGTTCGGACACTTACCGAGTGCCGTGTTAAATTTCCTCGCGCAACTCTCAACTACACTTGCACGGCTGAAGTCGCTGACTCGAGAATTTTTGCATCCCGCACAAATTTCTACGTTGACGAACTCCTCTCTGTTATATACACACCGATAGGCTATATATAAAATTGATCTTCGAGTAACACAGCTATTTCCAGTGTACAGGTAAAAGTTGCATAAACATAAAAATAAGTACACCACAGTATATCTATATATGAAAAATTTTAACATACACGACTGCCAGACTTAATTTATCCAAATTTAATCTCGCGCGGATAATACCTACCGCAGTCAAAATCTATATGCAACCGACGAATTTTCCCAGCATCCACTTTATCATCCACGGTCCAGCATCTTTTCTCGTTACCGTTTCAATTAATCATTATAATATCTGCGCGTTAGTCTTAAGCATATCTACCGTAATTATTTTAATTACTCGTACGCCGAAACTACAGAGAGCCAAGATGGTAGACAATTAGCGTAAAGTGCGCTTGCGGGAAAAAGAGCTTACCATGGACCAGAAATAAATTCAAAGTCGAAGGGGATGCATCTATGTTCGATGTAAATAGAACCAAAGCCATACACTAACTGGGGTCGTCCTTGTTCCTATAGAGGGTGGTTACCACCCCTCTTCGTTCTGGTACTTTTGTTGTTGTCTCTATATCTATATATGTATCTATCACTATCTCCCTACACCGCCTTCATGTGTCTGCGTGTATATATATATATATATATTTGAAATCGAATGCACGTACGAGTGACGTCGCGGCCGGCGTTAAAGTCTCGATCGTCACTGATACCAACGTCACGGATAACGAGGATTTTTCTAGAAACATAGAAACGCGTCGATGGATGTTACCATGCGGATAATTCCTATTGAGTTATATCCCGTAAAGTTATCGTAAATGAAATCATCGACGTTATCGTTGGCCCGTTAATAAAATATTCCGGGACTTTATGGACAAGGAAGCGACTGCTGTGCGAGATGATCCTACCACTGCATTATTCATCTGGACGAGGAAGGGATGCTGTGCCATTTGATTCTAGGGATGCCGAAGACCATGGCCAGAATGACTCTTACTATCAGGGAGCTGAATATTCCGTGGTAGAGAAAGGATTGGGGTGGGGGCGGGGGGAGGGGCAGGGGGGGCTGGAGGGGGATGATGGAGGAAATCCTTACCACTGGGATATAGGGGATGCTTCCCTTGAAAATTTGGACAATTCCAACGATTTACTTGAATTTCCTATATTCCCTTCTCCTCTCTTATCTCTCGTTTAATAATACGACCTCACCGAACGACACTTTTCACGATTTCTGACTTATATAATATATTTCATCCCTCATTTCTAGTTCCGCGGAATTGCTTACAGGGGGTGCGTCCGGGAGAAATCTGTTGGAGTTACTTTTACGGAAATTTTTTTTTCACCCTCCTACACTCGCTCTTTTTCTCTTTCTGTTTTCTTCCTTTGTAATGCAAAGCTGGAAAATGGTACCGGGCGAGATTGGCATTATCGTTGGAGATATCGATAGAGAAGGCTCAGTGGTTAGCAATAAAGGGGAGGGTTGGCAAGTCGGGAGGGTAAACTCGGAGGATATTTCGCGAAGCCAATAAATGTTTACGTCGAGATATTGAAAAGTCGGCGATTCCTGCCACCCGGGTAGTGGCAGCACCGTCGCGATTCGACCGTTCCGAAAATCCATTATAGGTTATGTCGTCACGTCTTGAATTTCGAACGATACATTTGCCAAGTCGTTTTCGAAGATGACCTCGAGGTGACGTTTCTTGCAGGGAAGAAAATTACGTTGGTAAGATAACCAATAAAATTTTATCATACCCATCATACGTATATCGTACTGTGGTTATACGCACGTGTTCTCCTTTTTAAATTCTAAATTCTTCACATGCTAGACAAATACGTCGAAACTTTATTTTATGCGTCTTTATTTGAATTATCTAACCGCACTCAGCCTCTCTAACACTGTAATTGGACTTTTGTAGCAACTTGCACTAAAACAGTGAACGCCTCGCTGGGTTGGCTGCGTGCAGTTGACTTACGACGTCGTAAGATTTAACGACGAACTTCTTTACCGACGGAGATTACGACTGGAATTCACTGCGTGAATGCGTCCGTACCAGTTTGACTTTCAAACACCTGTGCACTGCAGAGTTTTCGATTTTCATTTTGAAAATGTTGTTTCGAAACTCCGTTATCCGTCATAACCCCGAAATCGCATTTATTTCCTAATAACCGAACAAATTTGAAACTCTCATGGTATTACAGTGACGCCGCATTGTACCTCTCAGTTTAAACAGCTGTGCATAATATAGATAAGCTCGGAACGTATCTCAGAAATTTCCCATGAAGCAATACGAATTTCCCAGAAAATCCTCTTACTCGCTCAAGGATTAGAGTACTGAAAATATTTCGAAAACGCCGAGGGACGATTCCGCCCTCCGTCACCGACGAATTCGTCAAAGCATTGAAATTGTCTATCGGATCTACGGTATCCTCAAGATTCGATTGTTCGATTGTACAACACCACGAATCAATGATGGCTGCCATATGTGAGAGCCAATAGGGGGTTGTCAGAGTGGGGGGTTGGAAGGGAGGGTAACCGAGTGGTGCGACGCGTCACGGCGCCTTGTGGCGTGTTTGACGATCAAGAATTCCGATTAGGCTGCCATCGAAAGTGCTCTTCCCTTTTCGCCCCATCTTCCCCTCCCGCCCACTAACTCTCTCTCTCTCTCCCCCTCTATTTACGTAAATCGAATAAAACACGTGTTAACGTTCGTCAATCGATACCAAGTCCACTGATGGAATACTAAATGGTCGTCCACGGTTACTACGTGAGGATTGAGATTACGTCGAACTCTGCCTGCGGTAAGGCTATTCTCACAGGTGTAGTAAATTTCCACACAGACGACGTTTACGGACAGCTTAGGTCGGCATGGCCAGGACTGGGTGGACGTAGAATCGACAGAATGCCTGTAGATGATCTTCCAATAATAAAACGCTCCAATGCTTGGATAGAAAAGCATTGAGTCTCCATGTTTTCCCTCATTCTTCCGGTCCTTCTTCTGTCTGCTATGCCAAACAAAATGTATACGTATACACCGTGCACATTGTGTACATTATAAATAAATATACCCAACCTATGCATATGTATCTAGGCTCCGTATACACAGTACGTACGATCGCCTGGCGTTTTCGAAAGTCAGTATAGTTCTGCATTTGAAATCAAAACCGGAGGTGGAAAAGTAAGAAGACGTAAAAGAATTGAAAAAAAAAAAAAATTCGTGATTCCCAGAGAAAACTACCGCATCGTTGTTGAGAATGCGACGCCCGGCGTCTCAAAGTTTAAAAGCGCCGGCGGCGGCAGCAGCGCCGTCAAACGTGGCTCCAATGTATTCGCCTGTTTTGAAACCGTTAACGTCACTGCTTATGTTTATGTAAAATTTCAGTAAGAGTCTCTTCTTGTTTTCCCGTGCTTATTGGCCAAGTTTTCAGACGGAAATGCCATATTCAGGCGCCTTCGAGTTCACAGGAGGGATTGAACGCCGAGACACACGATTTTCAAACCGCATGCGGTTCGCGTGACATAAATCTCACCTTGAATTTCCATCGCAGCGACACGCTTTAAACTCGACCCTCCCGTCGTTCTGAATCTCGAGACTCATCCCCATTGCAAAGGAGAAGAATGACTACCAGGCCGTGGAGGTTATCGGATATCGGCTCTCTGACGTACTCGGCCTATCTTCTTCTATGGGAAGGAAGGAAAGTAGAAAAGGGGTGGTAGGGAAGCGGGTCGAAGGGGGATAGAACATCCCTTACCTTCGGAAAATCCAGAATGGGCAGGATCGAAAGAGTCTTGAATCGGAACCATTGCAGGAGCAGTATTTCTAAAGCCTGCTAAAAGGAGAAGGAAACGTACAGAGATAAAAAAAAAGAGGCTGGTCGAAGACAAGAACGAGACGAAGGAAGCGATAAAAGTCGTGACCTATTATACCGACATTGTTCCAGCTATGGGGTTTAACACCGACACTATGGGATTGGGTCCGTGCTAATTTTACACGACGTAAAATTTATAGGCGGGATGTTAAAACACTTATTAAGGACGCCGTTGCTTGGGACGGGTTGATAGGGGGAGGGAGGGGGGGTCGAAGGGTACATGGCTGGGCGGTGGGCTGGGGAGGGAAGAAGTGAAGAACGACCAAGAATACGAGAGGCATAAGGGACCAGAGCAGGGGTCTCTAAGTTTTCTTCGAAGCCTCCGTAATGACCCCCTCTCGCCCCTTTCCGCCTCGGGAGAGGGAGGATGGAGGCTGAGGAACTCTCTCTCGTGTTTTCGGCTAATTCCCGAATAACTTTACTAATAAAACATGACTTTCGTTACGGAGCAACTTTTTGTACTTGCACGGCAAAGTCTGCGAGGAGACTTTAGCAGTCTTCCCGACTGCCTGACTGCCTAGCTATGCGTGGATGTTTCTGAAGCTGCCATACTCTGGACCATTTCTTTCTCCAGATCTTCGCTCAGACTCTCTCACTGTTTCGGAAGCTCAACCGACGGTTGTCCAACATTGATATTTTTTTTTGTTTTTTTTTTTCAGATTCTAGACCTTTGTTCGAAAGTTTCATATTTTCCAATTTCCAGTCCTGATGTATGTATTAGGGACCAGGTCGAACATTACTCAGACGTAATATCTGCCTCCAGCAGACAGAGCTGTAAGGATCGACCATTGTGGCTGATAACAACCTATCATTAGAGACGGTCTAGCAGTCGGCTGCTATTCGTAATATCGCATGCGAGACTGAATAGCGTGCTGAGTGTGGTAACTGCCCAGTGGAGGTGTTGGTTTATATTGTTGGGGATGGTCGGGGATCCTGTGGCTGAGGATGGATACTGGGTCTACTAGGACGAAGAGGGCACCCATGGACCCAGGACTGAAACCTTCATCCGTGGTAGCATTGTGTAATCACTGCTTCGTTTCATGCGTCATTGAACAAACACACTGGGCGAAACTATGAGCTTGGAAAGAAATGTACTTATGGACATACTGTTTGCTGGACAAAGAGGAATTATAATTGTATTTTAAGGTTAGGTTGCATCGCGAACACAGAGAGACAGAGAATCGCGTGGCAACGGCACACGGGTATTGATCGTCCCACCAGCCACAGATACACCAGAGAACCCCCTCTCTCTCTCTCTCTCTCTCTCTCTCTCTCTCTCTCTCTCACTCACTTACTCACTCACTCACTCACTCACTCACTCACTCTCTCTCTCTCTCTCTCTCTCGGTCTCTATCGTTATGTCTCGTAGAATCAAACCTCATGAGTGACTGCTGACTAATTAGCTCAGTCCGATAGGTGCGAAAACTCATGTTCTTCGTTACCTTGAACCTGAGTGAACATCTAGGGATACCCCCATTGACATCAGAGAGACTACGAAGGATCGAGGGTTACGTTATCATCTTTCCGATGATGTCTGATTATCGAATTTCTGGAAAAAGGGTTATTAGAGAAGGCGTAAAAATAATTAATACAGATATATGTGTAAAGTAAATTCAACGTTGACCTTTGCCCTTTCCTATCTCCATTTGTGCCTTATGACTTAGCCCTTCGCTTTCATGTTTACCAACTAATTAATTCATGGGATCTAGTTTACCGACAACGGACGCACCGAGAGTCGAGAATCTTTCGTAAGATCAAGGAGATTACTCCATTTCCCCGTTCTGCTTATATTTTCTCTTTGATCGTATCTTCACTCCTTATCGTCATATTTTTCCTCTTCGTTTTCTTCGTTAGGGTGATACCGGCCGAAGGGATACTTTTTCACAAACGATAGGACGCTTATTGGCAAACGTTACATAAGGGTGGGACACGTGTCTTCTGTTTTCTGTAATCCTGACTAAAGTATCGGAGTTGGTTGAGATGTGGTTCTATAAGTTTGTAATATTCTCTGCCAATGATCTTTCGTCGTTGCCGATGCACTTAAAAACGTCGAATCTCGTGGTTATGACTCCCAGTCAAAGTTTCTCAATTTCATTCCCTACCCTTTGAACTTCATCTTCGACCTCGCCCTCTTCATCCCCCCGACGCCACAGTCCACCACAGTCCTCCCCAGTTAAAGACAGTTTACATTTTTACGAGGTTCATTCTCGCCGCACGGTTAGTTCCTCTTCCGGCCGTTTGACTCAGGCAAGAAGTTTTGGCCTTGCTCACCGTCCTCATGTCTAACCATCATCCCTCTATCTTTTTTTCTCTACCCTCATCCTTATTCTCGGCCTCTATCCAGAAAACTACTACCCGAGTCCCATGTCTTTTCCCAGGAACTATAGCAATTTCTGAATACCAAACTGTCTACTGCTTTTCCTAGACGCTATGGCTCTTTTCGAAGTCAGGCCAAGTCCCCCCGGTCCCCCTCGCCAGGTCCCTCTTCATGTTCTTCTCACAAGCTGTGCCAAACAAGAGGCTCCCACTGTACCCTGGAAAACTTTTGGCTTTGGAAAAACGAAAATTTCAAAACTATCTCCCGATAACAGTCTTTCTATTCAACCGTAACTCAAAATCCCTGCCCCGTAACCCTTTGGGTTCAATTACATATCTATTATCAAATAAAATCCTCAGAGCCACGTGGAATACTCGAAGACTTCATTAACGCCGGACTTCATCAGCACTCCCAAGATCTGCATGGTAAAATTCCCAGACTGACGTATCACTCGGATCCGGTGCTGGAGCGTCGCGACGCTGCAATGTCGTTATTAGGATCCCCAGTGTTATGCTCTGCTTGCATTCCGCATCCACGGCACGCGAGAGTCTCTCCTGCCATCCCAGCCAGGAGTAGGTAACCTGGACACTCCTGGTATGCAAATGCCTGGTCCGTACAATCAAAGCTCAACGGCGATACATATTCAAGTGGTCAGCACGCAAACAGACTGGGTGCAAACGGTACGACAGTGCCATCTATATGCACCCTAGTACATGGTATATATGTGTATATATAAACAGACAGGATAACGGATCTCCGCCATCCCTATATGAAACGCCAAGGGCAGGAAGACATTCTGACGGTACCCGAGAGCTCATCAATTTCTCATTTGATTTGAGATTACCTGGATGCTCGTGAAGCACCCACGTATGTATTAGCTTATCAGCCCTTTGATAATTTTAATTTTAACATCTCCGGTGACACTTCATTAATGACGTAATAATCCAATCCGAACTCTCATTTCTTGTACCGTCACTGCTACCAACCACATACGTGTCGTACCACGCTGAAAGCGCCTCTAGAGTGTTTGCGAATCCAAAGCTCAACATCGTTTCGAGTCCCAGAAGTGGTTGGCCAGTTTGCCACGCCGTGGGGTTGGCAGTGCGAGGGCAAATGATCGATGTCCGGAAGGGACGCGGGTGGAAGCTTATCTGAGCGTGCAGGCGGCTTGTGTGTTTACTCATGGCGGAGCTGCTGGCGGTTTATGATGTTACTGTGGCCCATTGGTGAGCTCGAGGTTGACGTCGGGTAACGTCGTCAGGGAACCACTGGGTCTGGCTAACCTGGTCTCATCCTCGGAGCCTATATCACGTCTCACAGGCGCGCAGTGGCCTTTCCCATCATGGACGTAGCTGCGATAGACTCCTGGAGCGGTCGCGTCGAGTCAACCCAGATAATGGGTATGTCGTCGGGACGTCGGTGAGACGCCTTCGCTCACGTACCTATATCCTGTGCCGAGTGGCTAGGTTGGCTACTCTGGATAGTACCTAGGTAGTACCTACCTAGAAGAGCTTATCGCTAGGCTCCAGTCTGCAGGGGAGGTGCAACTGGTATACCATGGTCGGCTTATCGACTTCGCGGCTTACTCCGCTATGACTGGAGAACTACCCCTTCATCCGCGAGGGAGAATGTCGAGCGAGAAATATGGATCGAACGGAAACAGTTTAGCTCGAGCGAGAAATGCACCGAGTGCATCTCCGGAGGGGAAATCGAGGTGGGGGTAGAGGTTTGTGGTAGAGGGGTTGGAACCAGGAAGAATCATCCCTTACGGCAGAAGCTCGGCTACTCTTACTGTATAGGGATACAGATATAATGTAACGTATTGCTATACATGCTTCTTGCACGGGTCAGGAATTTATCTTGTGCTACGCATCGATACGTTCTGTACTCCGAGGGAGGGCGGACAGTCGGGGGTGCAGAGGAAAATGAAGAAAATAAATAAAAGACACTATCGGAAACTGATGAAGAAGAATTTCTCATCGGATACTTTGGTCGACGATGTTTCATTACACTTACAGGTTGTAGTGGACGTCAGCCATATTGGGTCTGTATCTAAGGGCTTGTACGAAGGCTTCCTCCGCCTCTGACACTCGTCCCTGAGCACTCAGTACGCTTCCCAAATTTCCGTAGGCTGAAAGCAAAAGATAAAAATAATAAATATAATATGACAATATGTTATATTTATTATTAGACAAAATAGGCTTTCTTTTATTTCGTTTCTCAATATTAAGAACTTTGGCCTTCTGCGAGTATCTCTTGTTCGCTCATAATTTCCCAAGGAGTCCTAACCTAACAGGGTAAAATCGAGGGGAGGGGATTTATTTTCGCCGTAGGGATTCACATTAGAGAGAGGAGAGAGAGAGAGAAACGCGATACGCCGATGCCAATAAAATATTGACATTCTACCCTCCTTGCTGGGTGTTATTTACGAGCGATAAACCCAGCAGGACCAGGAAGTTCGCTAGAGTCCCTTCTGCCTGTCCCTTCCCATGCGATAGAGGGTGCAATGGGTAGAGTAAATTTGGTCAGGATAATTTTGTAGGAGGGAATCAGGATCGCTTCTTAAACTTCTGACAAACGTCTACACACCGACGCAGTAGGACGGTGTTGCGCGTTATCTACACGTATATTGTGCACAGGAGACCACGAGAAATTAGAGTAGCGTAACGCGTGTACACGCAGTTAAATCAACGAGCGTTACGGGTAGAGTAGAGAAGTGGCGCCCGCCGACCTGAGCCAACAGAATGCAAATTTATTTCCCGAAGCAGAGGCTGTTAACACGGTAACACGCAATTTCTGTCGGCGCAATTAAAATACGCGAGCGTGGCGGCCCGTTGCCGCACCTCGCGTGACCGCCTTCCACTACACACCCTGCACTATCGTCCAGAGGGAAGATTAAAAACGAAAAATGTGTTGCGAGCACCACCGCGAGCCCTCTTCTCTCTAGCAGCACTGTTATTTCGTTGATAGGCGGCCATATTGTTTCTTCCTTTTATTTCCATTCCCTCGTCCCTACCATTCCCCTCAGCTACGCGTGACCTACTCTTTGCGTCGATGAAAAAAAAATAATAAATTAGACCGGCGATGGAATAGCGTCGAAACACAAAAGTCAAAAATTGATTACTTTCATTGTTATTATTTTTCAAAAAAAATTGCCTAAAAATATTTCTTTACCTTTTGGCGGATTCACATGAAGCGCTGATCTGTAGAGACTCTCCTCGTCGTACCAGTCGAGATTTCTTCTGAGTGTCTTCGCTGACATGATAGCTATTAGAAGAGCCGTTATCAGTAGCACAGCCCTGCCCCAAGCTCTTGAGATTCTTCTGGCGACACGATAAGCCCCAGCAATAGCTGCACCGATTAGGAGACAGGAACCGACACTGGGTAAGTAGAGAACACGCTCCGCGATGACGAAGCCGACGTAGAAAAGAAGATTGCTGGCTGGTAAAAAGGGAAGAGCGAGGAAGCCGATGGAGGTGGCCACGGCAGCAGGGAAGGTCCTGCTCGAGAAGGATATTGGCTTCTTGGGGCAGTAACAGACGCCGATGGGACCGTTGTTGTTGTTTGCTGCACGGCATCTGTCTGTGTGGCAACCGGTTCTTCTGCCGGAGCAGACTGGACACCTCGAGGATGATCCTCCACGTAGTCCTCGGGCGGCCCAAAGTCCTGCTCCTGCTAAAACGGCGTAGAGGCAAGCTGACTCTAGGTTGCGCGGGTCCCGGAGACTGGTGATCCTAGGCACAGCATCCATGGACCAGTCGAAGCTCAGAGTGCTGGGACAGAGCAGCATCCTGGCGCTGACGGCTGGTAGGTAGAGGAAGGTCAGACCACGAACCAGCCTTGATGGATGTCTAGCTGTGGGGTTGTCAGCACTGGCAAACTCCGGAGGAGCGCCACCGACTTTCAATCTACCCAGGACCAGGAGCAGCAACCCTCCTGAGATGACACTCACGCTACGACGTCTCGTCCAGCCGCTTGTACCCTGGAACAAGGACATTCGATAGTTAGACCCTATTGCAAGCTGAGCTGTCTCGGCATCTTGACCTCATTTCTAATTTCATAGTATAAATCGGTAATGGGTATAAACCAGCATTCTCTCATTGCGATTCAAGTACCCTCTTCTGATAAGAGCATGGAGGCTGAAGAGATCGCGATAAAAGGAATATGAAAATAGGTGCACGACACGTTATGAGCCATACTCTAACATTTCCAATTTCGAAGGCCATGGTGCTCGCACTTCAATAATGGCTGCCTATTGTGATGCAAAGTTTGGAGGATGGTCGACGATACTCAGCGGCAAACCCGGCGAAGTACCGGAACCCTCTGCGCGAAGGGTGGCCCACATCCGAGAGGCAATGAACTGCCCGAAACTCCATAGACCCAGAAGGAAGGTCTTCACGCGTTATTAGGAAGGTTATCGTAGCCGATTAATGCCAGACTGAAGATATTCGAGAAGACGTTATATCCCGCACTGGAAAGGGTGTCGAGAAGCGCTAGGAAATGCGAACGACCCTTGGCATCCCTCCAACCCTCTGTAGGGGGTCGACATGCATCACCCTAGGCGTCTGGTGCACCCAGCGCATCCGGATGGGCGTGCGGGGGGCATAGCGGCGTTACTCCTGGAGTCTGTGGAGGAGTCGAGCAGGAGGTGGTGAAGCTGCCGGTGCTGGATGCTGGAGGAGCTGGAAATTGGAGGATGAGGTTGAGGGAGGTGGAGAACGTATGGCAGCAGGGAGGCTCGTGCATCAGTTCCCTGTCCTAGCCACGCTGCAACCACCTCCACTACCAGAACCACCACAAGCAACGCTATAACAACCAACGCACAGGACCGTGTAGCGGCGCCAGCATCATCAGCAACCTCATCGTCCTCAGCAGCGTCACCTCCCGGCACCCCGACGTTTCGTGAGCTCAGATTGTTTTCACCTCCAGCAACTACACCGCACGCGCGTTATGTAAATTGAAACGCAGCGGAAGCAAGACTTCAGCAATTTCACGGATCGCCTGCCTGGGGGCTGCTGTCGTTTTTCCTGCCACCTCCCACTGCTTCACTCCTCTACGCGCTACAGGAAGTGTTCTCACCTTTCTATCAGGCTCCCCGCGACACACCTCCCACAGGAGGCACAGAGCCAGGGACGATATACCGGTCTCCTTGGCCAGGGTGGCCAAGATGGAGGATACCAACGTCACGGCTAGCGGGATGGGTGAGCGACTTTCGGCAGAGTGCGCTGCGTACGCCAGGAAGGCGATCAGGGTAAGAAGACAAGCCAGTAGATCAGCACGACCCACGATCCCAGCTACGGCCTCACTGTGAATCGGATGAACGGCGAAGAGGAGACCAGCTATGGCTTGCGCTAGATTCTGCCCCGGTAAGATCTGAAATAAAAAGTAAATACTCTTAAATACACCGAGCCCGTATACAAGCATTATCCGTGCTATAAATATTAACCTTCCTCGCCGCCCTAACAACGAGACCAGCACAGGCTGCGTGAAGAGCGACGTTCACGAGATGATAGCCTCGAGGGTCCAAACCACCCAGGAGATGATTAAGCCGAAAAGTGGCTACACAAAGAGGCCTATAGCTCCCATGGGAACCGCGTTCGCGTAACGGAGTACCCCAGAAGTCGTCCTCGAGTAGTCTGCTCCAGGGTGAAGTTGGCAACAGATCAGGATTCGTCAGTATGGCTCTTCTGTAATAAAAGAAAAAAAAACTTCCTTTAACTTCATAAGTGCCAAAAATATTGAGTCAAAGATCTCATCGAGTGTCGCTGATAGTAATCATGGTGCCTCCTTCTGAATTCTCATTAGGGACCAGGACTGAAAAACGGGTATCAGAAATGTCCCTTTACAGAAATTAACATGCAGATGCTTCAGTGCTTTCACTGGCGTGCGAGAGTCTCTTGAAGAAAGTAGCTTCGAGTGTCCTCTCGGTATCGCTCGACTCTAAGCCGCTTATAATATTAATCGTACTACCCCCCAGCCTTCAGGAAACGAGACTGCTCCTTCTCCTTCATAAAGTAAAGGATCCTTGCCATTTTTACCACGCAGCCTTTTTTTTAATAGCCTGTACATACTAAAAGGATGAAGGGTATATAAGTGGAATAGAAAAGAGTCGTAGAGGACGAATGGGACTACGGGATGAGGAAAATAAGTAAAATATCGAGAAGGAAAGACGGTCTGATACCACGGGGATGAAGAGGTCAAGAGGGGAGTATAACTTGCGAAAACGTTTCTAACCGTATATAAAGCGCCGAGTTATAACTGAATTCGACGAAGCTTCGCGTCAAAGTTGGAAAAGCATTTTGTCCGAGGAGCAAATCGTCGGATCGATATCGTATGAATTCACAGAAGGCAAAACTGGCAAAAGTGCCATTGAGTGATGCATCGGGTACCTAACCTAACCTAACCTAACAGCTACGTAATGTCAAACTGACGTTTATTTAAAGAAAAACTTCTAGAACGGTCCTGATTAGACTCATTCGTTCAGAGAATAATTCTGATGGTCCATTGGGAAGCTTTAACGATCCGTAGGACGAAAAGCTCTGATCGACGAGATCAGCCATGTCCAACTGTGACGGTAGCCCAACGCGCTGGGATGCGACGTCGGTTTTAATTGACAATTAATATTCATGGGAGTGGATTGGCCGGCGAATAGGATCGGATGCTGCTGGACCACGTTGGCGCGAATGGGAGAGCATATCCTTGCATCACGGGGCAGGATATCGTAATTTCGGAAATTCGTCGGGAGAAAGGGGTTTTTTTTTCTGGTCACGATAGCCCCACTCGACGCTCTTCGTCGAGGTCGTACGTCAACGACAGGACGTTAAAGGACGATGCGATTGGAAATGCCGATAGTCATTCTCGAATATAAAGACGGGTTTTCCGGGATTTCGTCCTTGGAGTGAGATGCTGGATCCTTGATTCAGGACGATGCCCGACGTCGGGCGTCTATTCTCAATTGCCTTCCCCTACCCACTGGGTAGCTCCGACGTTATTGCCTTCGGGAGAAGAGTTAGAGTCCTTGCTGGAATCATCCTTGGGATATATATATATATATATGTACTTTCAGGATATAAAGGATTCTCTACGATTATGCGTCGATCGATATCCTGTGTTACCGTCCTGGACACGTTAACACAGTCGTCTACGACGTCGTGTCAATTGTACCGTTAACGAGCTCGACGACGTCGCTTCAATCGATGTAAACAGCCTTATTAGCTGTGGCCATTGCTAGTCTGGTGTGACGAGGGAAACAAAAAAAAAAGAAAAAAAATTGTCTCGTAAATCAAACGAGTGGGATTCGAGTCTGGCTGGAAACAGCAGGGAAACGCAGCTTTTATTGGAAACCCAATAGCATGGCAGGCAGCACTCTGTCCCTACAGCCATTCGGTTCGACGTCAACGTCACTGTCAACGTCAATGCCGACGTCGACGTCGATGTGGTTGCAAAAAAGAATCGTCGGCATATGCTCTCTATCGCGTACCGATTTGATGCGCGATATGTGACTGGAAATATTCATTCTTGCAATTTTGACCGACATTTTGGTCTGGGTAATTTTTCTTTCTTTTTTTTTCCTAGCACTTTTTATCTTTGTCAATAATTTTCCTGGTCTGATGCGCTCTTGATATATTAGTCTATTATCGTATTGTAGCTATGTGGATAATGATATTCTATTGTATCATCACAAAGCCATTTAAGGGTGGTAACATTCTAGGTTTCTGAAAGACCAATGAAATGCTGGTAAACGACCGATTTATATTGGATTTGTATTCCTTTGAGAAAACTATCAAAGCCTGAATCATAGTCGCATACGAATACTTTGTAAATATAGCTCGATTTTTTTTTAACAGTTCGATATATATTTTCAGGTGTTATGCTTTTTATTGGGTTTCCAAAGAGAAAATAAAATCGACGAAATATACAAGGTTTTTATTCCTGGGTTTCGTATCGTTTCTACGAATTGAAAATTTGACAAATTAATGAAAAAAAATAAAATTTTTGCATTCCTGGAAACGACGATGTATGAGGTAATGCAATTCATTTTTTTTCCTCTGCAAAGGATAATATTGTAAATATGCACAGTACATATGGTCTTTTTTAATAAGATAATGGACTCCATATGGAAGCACAGAGGCACACCGAATATGAAAAAAAACTGTCGCAATATTTCAATTAAACTGATGGAGTATAACTTCAATTAATATATAGTAATTAATAATATCATCGTGAGATACGTAGTCGATGTTAAAAATTTTTTTTTCAGTTTTAATATTTGTATTGATCATTGAATTATTTTTATGTACAGAACTGCAACCTAAACCATTATCACGGCTTGTATCGAATTTTCTATTCGATTCTCCCGAGAGATGAAATTCTGTATAATACAATTGCCTGGCATTCGCTTTCCGGTCCCTTTCATCTTTGTTAAAGTAACTGAAAGTCAAAATCTAATTTCTATTTGTACATTCGCAATGGCTGAACAGAAATGGAAACGTAGCCAAAGGTAAATCGTAGGATCAGTCGAGATAAACTCTGCAATTCCACAGCCTCTTCAAACAGACTTGACATAAATGAGTAATCCAGTGTATACTTATATACATGCTAATCCAAGATGAATTCTGGACCAGGATGCTGCACAGCAAATGACAACGTATATAGTAAACAGTCTGGCGTTGAAAATTGTACACCTTTATTATTTTATTTTACCGACCGAGTGGCAGGAAGTTCGTTTAATATTTCTATAGAGTGCACGGGGACGGTCGATAAAACAGAAAAAAGTTTACAGAAAAAAAAATCTTGAGAAACTACCAACTTCCTCGGACAATACTAACAAATCTCTATTCATACTGATTGGCGCGTTCAAAATTTTATTAACCATGATCGTGCCTTTTAAATTTACTTAGTCTTCCCTTCGAAGCAGAAATCCATTACGATTTGAAATTCGCAACTATACTGTATATACATATATGCTCTTCACGATTTCTGAAAGAAAAACGAAAAAAAAAATATAGCATTTACAATAAACGAAGAAACGATGAAATAAAACGTGAATCAAAGCCAAATAAAAAGTCAATTTAATTTTACAATTTCCATTACCAACCTCGACACTACATTTTTACCTCGTTCTCAAATTTCTCACGAACCACCATATAAGCCGCGTAAGATTCACAATTTACATATCGGAGCCAATTCGCGATTTGCGCTCGATTTCCCAAGGTAAACTATACGTGAATCGAATACAGCATCCTACGGAAATTCAAAGATCGTTCAGTGGTAGCTATAGTCTGAAAAGTATCACATGTACTATACCTACATACAATACATGCACGCATATATCTATATACCTTATGGAATATTACTTACAGATTAAACCAAAGGCTATAGACCTTTCCCGTTAGTTTACCTGACATATTTATCTTCTCATTTAACGTACCTGTTGGCCCCACTAACTTGAACGCAACGAGCAGTGAAATTTAATTTCCAGGACAAATAATTGGAAAGCGTTTAGCGGCCGGCTCAAGACTTATTGGTCGACCTGTCAGCCATGAGCACGAGGGTAACTTAACTCCCGACCCCTCGCAAGCTCAGCTCACAGAAATGAATTAATAAATTACAGGAGGCGTTCGATGAAAATGACTATTGATTCTATCGGGAGGGGCAGGAGGAGGTGAGGGGAAGGGTTTCGATATTAAAAGCAAGCGATGATTAATCTACCACGGACGTTCCATGAGAACCGACCTTTTACCTTTGGCCTTAAGCTACCTAACAGGGAGTCGAGGGTGCGATGGGAGTTCGAGGATTGGATTTTGAAAATATCAGGTCTTACTCGAATCAGTCGAAATCGCGTAGTGGTGCTTTTTTTCCAAAATTGTATAATCTAGATCACCCTTGTCAAACTACCTACCCCAATTTACCATAGAGAAACTCTTGGACGAGGACTCTGGTTGGCCGACAGAATGCTTAATTACGATATCCCTGATTGCTATGCAATTCTCTTGAATACTAATGAATTTGAGGAATCCTGTACGTGCTTAACTTTAGGTTATCAATAATCTCTTAGTATGGCTGATATACATGAAAGAGATGAATATAGGGGATATGGCTGTGAAATTGTTGTAAAGGCAAAACGGTGAATTGGTACGATGAAATGTATATATAGAGATTGTATAGTATAGGTATAGTGTAACACAGGGTAAACATTGTTATACGAATTCATAGAATTTAATGGTATATTGTTATCACTACTGATGGGAAATGATTTCGGTGCTGATTATCTCTGTGAGAGTATCTCGAGCTAGACGCCGCTAGACGGTCGTCGGCGTCGACTGTAATTTCGACTGGATGCTTCTAGGGCGAAGCGTTTCGTTCATATCGAATGAGTTTACTATCGTAGCAATGGGATAACCTTAAAGGGTCTTACAAAAGAGACGTAGTACTGTATTAGAAGTCCTGAAGTAATATAGAGTAGTTTTCCTGGAGGAAACCTAGATGAAGGATAAATTGTACGTTGCTGTTTATTATGGCTATATTAGTATTTCTCGAGAAATCAGTGTTTCCGAATGAACCTGTACCAAACTTGTTTTCGAGACAATCTGAAGTCTTAGACTGCCTCTTCTTACCCCTAAATTCATCCCTTAACCAATTTCGTCCGTGGTACTAGAGTTTCTAGCAGTTAGTTCTGCGCGGAGGTCCAGCAAAGACTGGGTTCAGGAAGTTGAGAAATTTACTGGTAGCGAGCGGGAGGGGGTAGGAGGGGGGGTAAAACTACCCTTAATTTTAGAGAAAAGTTGTTCAGTGATCCCGAGGGTATATCTAGACAGTTGACAAGTTGCGGAAGGCTCTTGGTGTTTCGTCTTAGAAAATTACTAAGGGTGGTTTTACGTAACGTCGTAGAAAAAAGCAACCCCTAGTTTGTCTCCTTGGTAAAATTGAGGGAGAAGGTGATATCTTTTTTTTTTCTCGCGAAGACGATGGGTCCTGTCTATATCTACCCTGAGATTTACCAGCGAAATGTGGAAAGGGGTGGGAAGAGGAGGGTACGTAGATGGATAAGCGTCGTAGAGCCAGGGGTTGCAAGGGGGTGGCCGCGGGTTTGCCGAGGGCCAAATAAATACCTAGGTAAATCGTCCGGAAAAGTCATTCCATCCCCTGGCGATCGACTTACGAACTCTTCTCGCCCGTTCACCAATCACACGGGTCCTTTTCATTCGGTCTCACCGGAGGATCGATGACTTTTCCATCCTCTATTAAGTTTCATCCCCTATCTCACGTTCTTACTGTTTACCCTTGCCAGAGCTTCTCGGATGCCTCGGAGTCTTCATTACGAATGCACAGAATCTCTTTGAGAATATAGATGACTCAAAGAGTAGCGAGAAATTCTGGATCACGAGTAAGGGATGATTTTCGACGATACACAAATTGATCTATCCCCCTGGCGGCGTGAACGGGTCTACTTCAAGAGCGTGCCCGGAGGATCGAGGACCGTCCTAATAGAAACCCCTGACAGGGGGTCAATCTCCTAACAGCCGATACGGAAAGCTAACCCGCCTCCATCAATCACCACCCCCCGACCTACCCTTGGTCCTAGCCTCTAACTCTACACGCCTACACCCCAATACCCATAGACCGTATTCTACCTTCAACCCCAACTCTGTATATAGCCCCTATAGGTAACCCTATAGACGGCAACGGAGTCAAGTCCACCCTTACGGAGTTGGGCCTGACTTAGCACACCTTGATTTCATCCCCTTGGTATTTAATCCCCTAGCACGTCAGACACATTGGAGATCTCTATAGCCAATCGACGCGTACGAAGCTGGGACAGCAAGTATTTTTATACACAGTACAGTGTACTCGTTCCTAAGGGATGATCCATATATCCATCCCCTGACTGATATCGATAGCCACGCATAAAAAGCCTCCAGTGGCTCTTCTCAAGGCGCGACTTTAACGATGTCGTAAAATTAATACACGTTTTTTTTACGAGCCCCTGGCGAGCTGCCACCGATCGTTCCATGAGAACTGGCCCGCGCCAGTGACTTTTCCTCAAATCCAAACCGCCTTGACAGACCACCCCCCGCCCCTCCCAACATCCCCAAAAACCGTTAGCGACTGTAATCGGCGTAGACCATTTTCCCCGAGTTTCCCAATTCAGCATTTCCCGTTCCTCCCCGTTCGCGTCCGAGCTATTTCGGCTTGATTGGCCCCGCTTGATTATCGACTCGTCCTTTGACCTCTTAGAAGTTCACGTTGTTACCCATGCCTCCTCTCTATCAACCCCTGTCTTCGGATCTCGCGCCAGAACCAAGACAGAAGACCTTTGACTCTAGAAAAAAAATATATCAAAATCCAATAAATTTCCAGCAGAAAAAAATATGTCAAAAATATAAATACTCATTTGTTTCACCCTTAACTCGTCTTACCGTCAAGCCAAAAGCCACGCAGGGTTGACTCTGTCGCACCGGAAATAACGATCGCGATGATGTGGGCAAGACTTAAGGAATTCTCGATATAATAACGTAAAGAGCACCGGGGTGCCAGGTGCGACGTCATGTCCACGTTTCAACCCCTCAGGCCATTCAACGCGTTAGCTTTTATTATCGCCGGCTTTTAGACGGCTGACGTATACAAATCGTTACATATTCCCACCGTTATTGTCTTCCTTATAATGGCGATTGTTACCTAGTGCCGTTCAATCACACTTATTCAACCATCCCCTAACGTGCGAAATTCCCTCCAGATCATCCAACCCCCTCACCACCCTATCACCTGTATAAGACAAATTATACAAGCGCCCAAAAGCCAAATTTCAGGCAGCGTTATATCGAACCGACTATACAATACATATACGTACCAAGCTGTCATCCGGTACCTTGACTGGTCCAACTACAACCCTTAGCCTGATATTTCACAACCCCCTCCAACACCCATGTGGAAGACTCACCACCGATCACCAGGTATCTCGAAATACCGAGAAATTCCTTGAGGCGGCTCGAATAGTTTGAATAGTTCCTCAACCGGATTAGCACCCCAACCACCCTCCCCCTCCCTCCTACGTCTTAAGATCCCCGACGTATCCTTGGAATATTGTTGGAGAATGTCAATACCATAGCCCAGTAATGCTTATACCCTCTGCCAAAATGTGTCTGTCATGTCATCCTAGAATTGACAGTATTTTGACAGAATGGAAAGCGCTTATCCATATATATATATATAGATGGGTGATGTTCTTTACGCTCCTCCATCAAGTGGAGCAGGTACTGTACGTTTCAGACGTGTAGTTACTGCCTCTATGTATATCTGTATATGATATGTATGACGTAACTGAATATATCTGCATACGTCATACCCGAAAGCGCTATCCAAACGGTTCCTGGGCTAATCCATAACGAGAACGTCAGGTGGCAGGCGCCAGGCAGCCTTTGCAAAACCCGACGGATACTCTGATATTCCGATACTGTATCGGAATAAAGCCGGGTCCGCAGGACCAAAACCGGCGCAGACGATACGACGACGCTCTTCGCGTGGGAGGACGTTGAAAACACGTCAGGACGATGATGAATCGCGTGCATCAACGCGATTACGAAACGCTCTCGTAAGTTCGCCGTGCGAGGGAGGCTTTAGAAAACGAACGAGAGGATATGTGTTTGACCTTACCCGATGTTAAAACTTAGAATAAGCCTAGAAGTGGCCCAGTGCAGCTGTCAGTGTTATCAAAGTTGGCGCAGAGTCGACTCCCAAGATCGGCAGATCATTGGTTGACTGTAGGACTTACTGACTGTAGAAATTAGCAGACATGAAAATGGTAAGAAATTTCCAAGGGTTGTTAAAGCCAGAAATTGCCGTGACGTTTAAAACGTCAAAGTATCAGCAACGTGACATCGAAACTAGCTCAGCGTCAGTCGTAAATTGAGAATTCAGATGATATGGTTCATTGTATTGGAGTCAGGAAGCTGGGTCTGGGTTTGCTGGTTATAAAAGGGGTAGGTGAAAAAATATATCATTTCGAGACTTTCAGCGTTCAGGAAAAAGGCAGAATTCTGTATTCTCTTATTCTATATATACTGTGTATATATATATACATATCTTGCTTTTAAAGGGTGTCGTGACACTGCAGATCCCAGCATCCGCTCAGGCTCTTTGTACTCCTGTCAAATCATCCGCGTCCCGCTTGTATTCAATTGTATTCGAAATCTAGTCGATTCCGTTGAGTAACTCAGGACTCGGCAGCGTTCCACGATGGTCTTGGTAAACCAGCCTTCGATCAAACTGGCCAGGGGATGAGAGAATTCAAATACGGAAGTACGAAATACGTAATAGGATACTAAATGTGTGTATTCTATGGGGATATATAAAGAAGATGTGAACAGGAGCTTGCTAAGTAATTCTCTTGGTCCAAATGATCCAAGTTCCATGAATCAGTATAGCAAGAGTAGAAATAGTCTGACAGTTTGACTGAGAGAGATGGTGGTGCCTCGTAATGTCCGTTAGTCGGGTTGGAAGGGTCTAGCGATGAGGGCGGGGCGGGGGGGGGGGGGAGAGGAGAGAGAGAATGGGAGAGGGACAAGACGAGGGCGGGAGGGGGATGAAAAGATGAAACGGTCCAGAGAATCCAGTAATTTCTGCAGCGAAGCTTGGAACGAGCTGGCACGGAATCGCATTGAAATCATCCGCATGAAGGGTCGGTAGGTGGGAGGTGGGGAGGGGTGGAGATGGAGAAACGAAGGAAACGAGTTGCAGAGACGGAAAGGTGGAAAACTAGTAAGAAGGTGAAGTTCCAAGACGGTGGTGGTGTAAGGGGATGAATCTAGAATTGTAGCCTGAAGGGATGCTGGGGATGCTGCGGATGTCGATGAAATCAAAGAAGAAAGCCTTGGGCCATCATTGGTATCAAGGGACGAGATGCCTAAAACAGAAATAAATCATGCGAAACTTCATTTCGAAGTCTGGGACTTTTTAAATTACGGAACGACCCTTACGTAACGATTGCTCAAAGCTTTTTCTTGGTATCGTCGTGACTCCGTCGTCAAGACGTCTCGACGTCAGTATATTCTATTCTTTATCCTTTGCCAGAATTCGACAAATTAGGGTCTGCCGATATTCTCTTTCATACCTTCCAAGTGAATCTCAAAGTACCATGTATATATATATACATGGTACATGGTACATGGTATATATATACATGGTATATGGTATATATATATACATGGATAAAATATAAGAAAAGGATGTATATAGGTATATACCTAAGATGGCGGCAAAGTGAGGCATCATTGATTGAGAGTTGATTCCGGAACTCGATACCGCGTTCCATTGCTAACTAGGGTGACTGCTAACGTGTGATAACAGAGTGAAGAAACGAAGGGAAAGTTATAGGACGATGAACTGATGGGGTTGCTAGGAGGGTTGGACTACCACAAAAAGGTAGAGAATAAGGTTGAGGCATCGAAAGTCTGGATCAAGTTGATGAAATGAAATGAGAAACTTGGAAAGTATGGCTGGCTAGCGGAGTAAGGCTTTCGATAGCTTTAGGGGTCTTGCCGAGTGAACTGGAACGAGACTATACGTAGCCACCCTTAAGAAGAAGGTTACTAGGGGTGGGCAGAGTGGGGAGGGGGGAGGGCATTGCGATGACGTACCTACCTCAGCTAGAAATAGGGATTTCAACCCTGGCCGAGAGTACTGCAGGGTGTAGATAAAATTCATTCGATTTTCTCACCATGAAAAAAGTTTCCGAGTTGAGTTTCTCTGGTAGGAGAGAGCGTGATCCAATGGGAGGGAAAGAGAGAGAGAGAGAGAGAGTAACCCTCGCGTAATCTTTCCTCGAGCTACAGGCCAACCGAGGAGCGAACTCATTCAGAGGTTCCATTGGCGAAGTAGAGTATATTATACCGGTCTTTCAATCGGCTCGAGTCCTGTCCGCCATTATACCAAATATTCGAACCTAAATGGTTGATGACTTTTTTTCATCCCCCTCCGTACCCTGACCCAGCCCCTATACTACCATTAATCCAAAACGCGTTCATTTTGAAACTCTCCATTGAACCCTCTAAAAAGATTACACACAGGATATATTGATATACAGTGTCGCCATCTTTTTACGTCCCTGTCAAAAGTATCGAAAACGCAGCTTTAACCCGGAAGTCAGCTTCTCTTTTTTACCCTGTCACGCTAATGGCGTCCGATACGTTCATTGAGGAAGACTTGCCGAGATCCCATCTCAAGGCAGGGAGCCAATCTATTCGATAACTCCCATAAATAATGCATTGATCTTCGGTGTATCGAAGTTAAACCAGCAGCGCGGGGCGCGACCTTTCAAACGCACAAAGCGGATTTACCCGGCAGTTCCGTAAGATGGATAGCATCGGAACCCGAGGCGAACGTCGTTGCTTTGTGTCCGAGGCTCCTCCATCTTGATTTGTCACGGTGCGATGCGGCCAGGATATATCCCTCCTTAGGCGCTGTGTCGATTTTCTTTGTTTTTCCTTATTTCTTTTTTCCTCCCCCGCCACCCCACTCCCTCCCCTGTCAATCACAGATCTACGCCATCTTCTTGACCGACTGACGCGTCATCGTCTCGGAGCAAGGTCATTGCTCATCATCCATGCTAGAATGGCTTTCTCACAAGGGTTGACAAGGGTTCCCGGGACGGCCTTAGGGATGTTCAAAATAATATTCAGCAAGCACAAGAAATTCCTTATCCAACGGGCGAGCAACAATAAGAGGATATCGTTCCTCTTTAAGGTCTAATCTCAGGAGGAAGACCAGACAGTAGCAGAGGAGAATCCTGAGGTCCCCGAAAGTTCTAGTGGACATGATATTACTTTCTACGCAGATTCGAGGCTATCGATCTACTGTTGGCATGGGGTAGGGTCAGCTTCCGGTCATGGTCCACGTGCTGGATCGTCTCTTTCTTCGCGTCCTTTCGTCACGGATGATGGCACCACCAGCGTCACTTGACACTCGGAAGGGATACCTCAGTCTGTTGCCTTGTCAGGAGGAAAATTGGTCCTTGTTTGTAAGAAAGCTGAATGGGAGAAAGTTTAAGAACAAAGGCAAGTGTTTCTGGGGTGTATAAGGAAAAATGGCAGACGGAAGTAAACAAAGTGGAAAATAATTATTGTCCTGAACTAAAACGTGCTTTTATCCAGGAAAACGAATCGAGATGTTTTTCTCTACATTTATGATTGGATCGTACGAGGGTTGCTCAATACCTCCAACAGGGTGCGTCGTTAACTTCGTACTAACGACAGAGGGTGGCCGAAGAGGCGGATCGCGATGCACGTACCTGCGACGTTCATAAAGCCTACCTACCTTACCGTCAAAGAAGTCTTTGATCCTTCTGACGACCCTCCTCTCCTATATCCGTCTCTTTCTCCCAAGAAGCTACAATACCTACTTTATTCTATACGTAGCTACGTAGAGACTTGGTCGTGATAACTTGCTTCATGAAACTCTCCTGGGTACAATGGGAATTTTTCTGGTTTCTGCATACATGTAGAGGTTATTTTTTTTGGGAAAAATTCTCTGTGTGATGTAGAAAAGCCGTAAAGATGGATCAGTCGGTAAAGTAGGGATGCGAATTGGAATATAAAGACTGATATATAAATGTATAGATATACCGTGAATATAGAATGTGTCTAAGGGTATATATGCTGCGGCGTGATTATGGTGGCTGTGAGGTTGACGTGAGTAGGTGGAAGTAGAAGTAGAGTGAGATTGGAAATAGTCCGGGACCGGTTGGAAAGGGAAGAAGAACCACTGGTGATCAATCCTTCAGCGATGACAGCACAGCGTAGTTCGACGCGCGAAACTTGACCTCGTTCCATCAGGCTGAATATTCTGTCATATACTAGAGCTAGATCATCAATAATCCTAGTAACGTTTGATCGAGGCGTCGAATCGGCCCGTAAAATCAACCCTCGACTATATATATATATATATATTAATGTATACTATATATCGAGCGTTTGGCTTTCCCAACCTAGTACTGGAGTATATATGATGCTAGGATTTTTTTTGCACTGCTTCAGAGGGTAGTGAAGGAATGAAAGACGAAATTGGAGAAACCAAGTAAAAAAAGGATAAAGAGAGAGAAAGAGAGAGGTAGAGGTAGAAGGAGATTCTAAGGGATCCTGTTCTTGAGCCCAGCTTAAAGTACACAGTGTGTAACCCTCTCGATGACTCCTTACCCCCCAGAGAAAGAGACTCCCTAGGGGAAAAAGAAACGAAGCAAATTATAAGGATCAGAAGAGGCTGCCAGCGCCGGTCGAAGCACGAAGCAATAAGTCAAAACGATCCCAGGATTGTCTCTAAGACCTTTTCTGTTCCCTCCTTGATTCCCTCATTCCCTCATTCCCTCGTTCTCCCAATCCCGTTTCCGAAGCCCGAGGTATAAACGTGCCTCCCTGTATATACGTCTACGTATAGATACCTATACTGTATTTGTACGGCAGCAACGCTCGGAGGAGAATAAAGTTGAAGGAGGAGGAGGAGGAGGGGGAGGGGAGGAAAAGAAAGAAGAAGGGGCAGGGGGTCCTGGATCGTCCGTATTAAAATCGTGATTTATGCGTCGCCCGTGCTTCTGGCGGTTACGTAATCAAATTGAAGGGAAACGATTGCCACCCTCGGGAGAGCCGACCCCGAGGAAAAAAGGAAAAAAGAAAAGACACGAACCTTTAGTTCGAGTATACTCTTCCCGATGCTCCAGGTCTTTCGAGGGCTTAAAAATCTTAAGTAAGATTCATCAGGAGGAGCGAGCGAGAACGGAGGGACGCGGGACGTCGCGACGCTACTTGGCTGTGCGTCAGAGTGGTCCAGAGGAGATCCTCTTTGACGAGTGGACTATAAACAAGGGAAATTGGCCGAAAGCGCAGAGAGGATTCTCACAGGCTTTGAATAATGGGATATCAAGATGGGCTGGTAGGGCAATGAGAGCAGTTTGATATAAGATCTCTCTAGCAGATCTCTACCTCCACCCCCAATCTCCACCTCCACCCCCGATGATCAGTATCGATGAAGGACCCCCCGTCGTCTTAATGAAATATCACGATCTCCAAGTTGGCTCCTTTTCGAGACGCAGCATCCGCAAGGATCAGAATTAAATCCCATCTCAAAGGCAGAGAGACGGGGAAACTGAAGAATATTAAGAATTCACATTAAGCAATTCGATTTCGCGAGTAAGGAAGAAGACAGAGAGGTACGCGTCACGAAAATAGGGGTTCTCCGTTTTCCTAAGGTCAGACCTCTTTGGTCTCGAGGATTCTTGTAGCCGGTGTATATAGTCATCGCTTTCTTTTCTTTTTCATTTTCATTCTTTACCTCCAGCATCCCACCCCTGTACCCCGTTCGCTATCCTGCTCGAGCCGAGTCAGCTCTCCCGAAGATTAATAACGGCCTCGAGTATAAAACTTCCCTTTAATCTGGGCCAACAAGAACGGCAAATGTATGCAAGCTGCGGAGCGCCATTGAAAGGCGTTTCTCTGCGTGTAGTTCCCGAGCGGCTTCCCAACGACGTCGACGCTGACGTCTACGTCGACGCCATTACCGTTGCCACCGACGCTCCCTAAAGGATACGCGACCCGGTGCATTTGTGTTTAACAAACGCGCCACCGCCTCCGCCGTATCGCTCCTTTTTACTTGGTCGCCACCCTCTTTACCACCCTCCTCCACCCACCACCCCTAACACCCTCAAAACCCTTGCCAAGAGGACGAGGGCTGAGAGGACACTGAATTCGCTTCAGGGTAACACTGAATACCGATGGGCCCGACCCTCTTTCTCAGATGGACGAAAACGGGGGTTGAGAACCCTCGTAGGGGGATGCAGGGGGAGGAAGGGCGGAGTCCAACTTATTACAAAGGCATTGGGTCCAGAAAAGAACTCCGAGCTATGGAAGCTTTCGACGTAATCCTCCCTCATTGCGTAATTATTGGTGATCCCTCTCTTCGTCCCGACGCAGCCTCCAGCATGGACCTCCTCACCTCCCCGGCTCTCGTATCTTTCGCTCGATTATTTTTCCTTTGACGCAAGAGGACGTCCTCTGCGGTAAGTACTCGAATAACGTGAAAGTATGAGAGATCCAAGGGATTCGAGTATCGCGATACCACCGGATAGAAGTTCCTCCTTTTGAGGAACCATCTGGCTATATCCGGTTAAAGCCAAGGCGCCCCTTCAGCATCCTATTGAAAGCGGAACTCCTCAGGGAGATTCAAATTGGGACGAGGACGCGAACCGTTTATCGAGGTACCCTGGTACCAGTTTAGATACCTTACACCGGCCATACCGATACTCATCCTGGTATCGATCCCTCTGTATGTCCAGGTACTTCCGTTTGATCCCACAGTCGAACCGATCGAATGCCTTGAGGCCGATTAACCGAAATCAAGTACCCTGAATCTGCCACGTGGAAGGTGGAGGCGCGCGTGTATTGTGAGAGCATTAAAAAAAAGAGTGCGCCATCTCTCGGGTAAAATTCAAATGACGAAATTCTTAAGCGCAACGCAGAAATTGGACTCCGCTCGGAATGCTAATGAGAAAAGTTAAGGCATTGTCAGTAGCGCTGACGACGGACGACATGGAGAAGTGGCCGAGCGGCTGACATTTTCCTACCTTCCGCTATACGTTGGTACCTAATGCATGCGCGTTAACGGAATACATATATGCTGAGTTATATATAACTGTACACGAGATACACACTCGTTCCTATATCTATATATATCTTGCTTTCGATTCAAGAATGTTTTCCACTGTTTCTACTCTTGGCGACCTACGTCACCTCGCGAAGTACTCCCGCTTCGAAGTTTCCGCCATTAAAGATAAAAGTCACCAACGACAATTTTACATTTGACGTAAACTAACTTTTCCTGGTTCTATATACCTACCAGGGAATACCTACAGTCGGCACGGTTCACGAACCTGATAGTTAAGATCTCTATGATGCCAATGCGTCTCACGGTAAAATTAACCTAGAAATATACATGTACTGGATATGTATTGCCACGTGATTCTTCGATTCACGGTCACGAGGCGACTCCTGCAACCGATTCGGATGACGTTCTTGATTTCTGGTTCCCAATCGCCAACCCGATCAGAAGCTACGCACTCGGAAGTTTTTTTTATTGTTTACTTGAAATCGAGAAGCTCGAATCTGCCGTGGAGAATAGTCTCGACGTACCGGGTTGCCCGGAAGAGAAAAGGACCCGACGGAGACGTCTCCAAGGACCGGCAGAGGTCCGGGTGAAATGCCAGCGCCCCGCTGAAGAGGGGCAAAGGGTTGTAGACCGGACGGAGGTTTAATTTTGTTAGGGTTAAGGGCAGGGGAGGAACACCCTGACCCGAGTTCAGATTGCGATGACCAGCCGTAGTCCGATGTCCCGTGGAAGCGACCGTGGAGGATCTGCAAGAGTTACGTACCGATTCGCTAAGGAACGATCTCGATTTGGTTTAAAGGGACGACTCGGGAGAAAGGATAAGAGTTATCGGCAATAACGATCTCGACCAATCGGAATGATTAG
>JAYRCB010000308.1:48538-61424 GCA_036026315.1 Trachelus stipa | reverse complement strand
TTGCTCTGGCAGTATCCAGAAAATCCTATAGATTTTCTGCGTCTGTTTCGGAGGTGCAGTGTTGTGCTATAGTGCAGCGCCCACCTGAGTGTCACCTGGATGCAGTTGTCGGCCTTCACGGATCAGCTGATTCAGCAGCGGTCAATACTTCCAATTTATTAATCGGTGGACGGATTTCGATTTTATAACTCCGATTCAGACGTGGGCTAGTTTTAGGATTTTCGTTATCACTGACGAGATAAGAAAATACGTTACGGTATATATAGTGTATTCTATAATGAAGGTCTGAACTATGAACGACCTAGTGGACTAGGTAAATTGCTGATTGCGAATTTGCTAGCCTTATACCTTTAGACCCAGTGCATAACGGTGCCCCGAAGCGTTTAAGATGATCCTGACTATAGGATGCTCTAATTGCGGTCGCTCGTCTTCGCAACGACAATTACAAACTAAACTTCGGGATCGCCTGCAGCCTCGCGAACTTGGATTATTTTAAAACGAGATCACCGTAAGTTTACTCCACCTCCCCCCCCCCCCTCTCCCCTTCCAACAGTCTTCTGTAACCTGATCTCCTCTCTAAGAATCTTTACTCTTTGAATATATATATATATATATAAAGTCATAAAGTCGTTTCAGTAGCCACAGAAGACAGAAGACGAGGATGCTACTGGTTGTTAACTTCGAATTGTGAAGTTATTCGATCGTGTGATTACATTAATTCAAGATAACTTTAGGAATAACCTAAAACGCGCATTTTCGAATCTTGCGTCTCTATTAATACTTTATATGGATATACGTCTTTTACCGTGTCTTAAGGTGAAGAAGATTATTTTAATTTTCCCTGACATCGATACTACGTACATTTTTAATGTAGTTTATCTATAAGATTTATTATAAATATTGTTTAAGGATCGTAATATACAGGAATGAACTTCTTGTCGAGGTTTTCGAGTGAGTTCCTGTAAGAGGCAGCTACTCAATTTACTAGCGGTCAGGACTCACTTTAATCCTGTCGGCAGTCGGTTCGACTCTAGCAGACTCTCTGACAAATTACGTTTCGATGGTAGGACGTAGGTACGGCTGTTCCGAAAGTTGGCTAAGGGATGGTGAGAGAGAGAGAGAGAGAAAGAGAAAGAGGCAATACTAAGGTAGACTGTATGATTGAGAGAGAGGGAGTAAGCTGGATGTAAGAGAGTTAAGGAGCTTTTCAGAATGAGCGGGATGCTGGAAGGTTCTAACCCTGGGTTGGTCCATTGGTTGGTCCATTGGTCGGTCCATTGGTCGGTCCATTGGTTAGTTGGTTGGTAGGTTGGTTGGATGGTTGGTTGCCTACCTTCTTACTAACCTACAGCATATAACGACCGAGCATTTATTTAATTTCGAGCTGATGGAGCGGTTAAGGTTAATGGGCATCTAATAGAGGGGGGTCTGAGGTGGTTGGGAAGCAGGCGAATCAATTCCTTCGAGCGATATACCAAGTATACTCGTAGTATATGCTACAGTATATTATATTTAAGCTAGAAGGTACTGCGTTCTACGTTACCTTCAAGACGAAATTCAGAATCCGAACTCTAAACCCTCTGAGGGGCTTCTCACTTGCAGACCGGAAGATCACGGGATCAGGATACATAAAGTTCGTGGAAGAAGATATTTACTTGAGACAGATTTACGGTTCACAGCGCCTTGAGAAAGGATGTGAAGAAAATGAAGTCAACGATAAAAAAAAAGAATTTTTAAGTAATTCGTATAAAAACGAAGTGAACCGTGATACACGTGTCAATCGATCACACGTGAACGTGAAATATATTCGAAAAAAAAAAAGATGATCAAAATAGTCGTAACGACAGATCGCCGTTTCGATCGATCGATGAAAAATATTTCATGCGATTCTTCGTAATTTTTTTTATTTCCTATACGGTTAACGAGTGCGAGAGAGAGGCTCTTATGTGAGGTCACGCGAGTACGACAAAGACGCACTTACCTTTACTCAAATTCCCGAGGTCTTCAAGCACAGTACCTGTTCTCCGATTGTCTGATTTGCAAATAAAATTTAACATTATCGTAACTTTTGAATGGTTCGAGTTATCGGTACGAACCAAAAATATAAAATAATCGTATACAGTGTGACGTATATCAAATTTGATTACAGCGAGCCATCCTGCCAGTGAATATTTTTGTATCAAGTATTCACGGTCTCTGTATATACATATCGGTTTGCTTGATGCAGAGCAGAGAACGAAGGAAGCTTCTAGCCGTGGCATACATTATGCTAAGTCGGCCATTAGAGAGTGAAATATGTTTCGTGTGCCCCAGTCAGTTACCGTGTATCCAAGGCGTTACATTACCGGAGTTAACGTCTTGTAGTTATTTGCAACTCTAACGACCACTAATTGGCCTAGGCTTCAGGGATCTCTTCCTGGCAAGGTAATCTTCCAGGACGTCGCTTCTGCCTTCTGTATTTTTGTGTCCGTGAGACTGGCTGGCTGCGTGAGATATGGACCACGGGATTTTGGCCTGGGACAACGAGAAGCCACTGTCTCTTTCCCTTTTGCCAATTTTCGATAATTACGGTCCGGGCGTGGGACACGCTCTAACAGTTGAGGAACAGAAGGGTACAACCGAGATATCCGATCTCTGAGCTTCTGATGTAGTTGATGGCTCCATAAGGCTGACGTAGGGGCCCTAGGGGTATTCGGGGACTTCTGGTTACCATCCGAGTAGAGCTCGGTCAGCGATATCTCAAGAGGGCGGAACGGGTAGGCATGTAATCAAACCCGGCGAAGAAATAAAATCTTTGAGATACTGATTCTCTTTGTCTTTCTTGAATAAAATCTCCTCTCTCTCTCTCTCTCTCTCCTTCGTGCCATACGCCGTTTTATGGCTACCAAGTTGGCGTATGCCCACGCAGCGACGTCGTCTTTTAATCGGACAAGTCCGCAGTTGCTATATGCGGTTCCACCTTTCTTTTTTCATCCCTTCCTCGGTTAACCCCAATCGCTATCATTATACGACCCTCGCGTTATCATCCCTTAACTTCGAAACGGCATTGTCTGTTGACTCAAGAAGATTTACCCGTAGAAATTTGTAGCAGGATCGAACGTATTATTAGTACGTATAACAGTCCCATGACGTACTTATTAGTCACCCTTAATTACATCTAACCAAATCTCTAACTTCCTTCGTCCCCCCTTTCCGCCCCTTACGTCCTGATTTTCAAGCCAGTCTAGCCTGAAATCCTTGGAATCCAACAGAAATTTCCAACGTCACTTCGTATATCCTATACCGTATAGGTATCTTCTACGACGTTCCTCAACACTGCAACCGCAGTAGAAACCCTTAAGAGACCAAAGCGTCCCGACGCTACGAGGACTTTGAGTTTCGAATTAACCCCCTCACGTCAACATCTAAGTTAACAAAGTAATATGGCGCGTGTGACTCCGCCACCGCTTGATTCTTGGGGGACGCTTATATAAGTAACGAATAAGGGAGAGTTGCCCGCTAAGCAAACAGGGTGCACGAATTTAATTGGGCCAAACTTTTCAGACTCATCCCCTAGGCTGAAAAGACCCGTAGCTATCCCGGAATGGATATCCGGCTGGTTTCCTTGAATAATAACAATCGAGAGAGGACAGCCTTATTTCAGATTCCATACAGGACCTCGTGTATAACTTTGCCAGGGGGTTTCACCCAGGAGGGGAGAGAGGGGTGTCGGCAAAGGGACGTTCCTTCACTATTTTCAGAAGTTACGAGGCTCGAGGTAGTCTCGATTGCGCGAAACGACGCTTCTCAAAAGTACACTCTATCCAGTTTAGGTTCCCCCGTGAGTACGCCCTGTGTATCCCTAAGGGCCACCCGACGGTTCCCACCTCTGACGTCAATAGAGCTACCACGAGCGAAGGAACGTCAAGCGTTACGTCACTCCCGATCCTTGCGAAAATGGCGATTTGGCTTCGAATTCAGCCACCCATTCTCAAAGCAGCCATATCTTCCGAGCGATTTGAGAAGCAATATTGCGGATACTCTTTCCAATTTCTCTCTCTTACCCTACCCCCGCCTTCTCGTGCATCTACGAATTCTTTTTCAACCACCCCCCCACTCCCGTTACTTTCATCCTCTCCTCACTCGGTTTTGCATCATTCGACAGCACCAAGCGCGATTTCCTTTTATGCAAACAGGAACGACAGCCGGTGCAATTATTCCCAGCGGATTTCGCATGCTGAATAAGGATCGTGAAATGCACGGTAGACGGAGAGAAACGAGGATATCACGTATATACGTTGCATTTGATATTTTGATAAGTAAATTTCTCTCTCTCTCTCGATTTTTGCATACATTTTCCAAGCACTATACGACGCGTCCTCTAAACGTTCCTCCGCCTGCGTATATCTATGTACGTACAGTGCTTCTATCCTGGTGCTTAAGATATTTTTGTTAACGCGTCAGAATCTCACCGAGGTATCCTATCGAGCTAACCTAACCTGCTACTCCTATCCATATCTAGCTGGATGCCGCTGACAAATGAAACGGAAGAATTCAATTTCGATTCCCTGCCGGTATCGTGTATCCGTGATACAGCGGGAACGGCATCCGCAAGCTGCGTCACGAAGACCTTCTTAGTCGGCCTGAAAATCATTTCAGCTCATTTCAGGAAACAGTTCAGCCGTTTCTACGCGCAACCACCTACCCGGATGCCGGACATAAATAGTATTGCGAACAAACCTGCAACAACTTAGCTGGACGAATGCTAATCGACGTAGATTCTTGTTCCTACAAGAATTCTTTAAGTTTATTCTCTCCCCTAGGAAGCCACCCTTATGGACCCCCTTTTAGAGTGCTACCCTTAAAATTCACGAAGACGTCCCTCAGATCGACTACATTGACGAAGAACATTTTCAGACTGGGATTCAATTTCCAAAAGAGGAGTGGGGCTGCAAGGGTAGCTTGGCTCAAGCTTAGCTGAGATGATTCTCAGGATGATAAGAGGCAGGGTGCCTAAAAAATATAAACAAAACCAGGTTGCACCCTGAGGTCGTAGGGGGTGCGATTCACCAGCAGTATGGCTGCCGGATAAAATAAGAATATATATATATATATATACACTGACTTGTTTTCATCCCTTATACAACCAGTGCACGGAAAACGATCCCCATTCAGAATTTTTCATCCCCTCCCCCCTCGAAGTCACATGGTCATGGATGCTTCAATGCGGAAAGTGGCAAGGGTGGTTTTTCCTTGACGGTAAATAGAAAAGGGGATGCGAAAAGAACATGGAATAACATTCGCGGGAAGGTTTGGTCATCCGCTTCCACCCCCCAGTCCACCCCCACGGCGGATGACCAAGCGAGACAGGAAGCGGTGGAAAGAACCAATGGCGAAGCACCGACTCGAAAACGCCGGAAAGCGGATAGTGGCTGCATTTGAGTTCGGGTTCCTGGGGTCAGGACAATGGACCACTTCAACTAGCCTGGTCCACTCGACGTCGCAAACAAGCCTCTTCGCTCTTTGGCCGGTACGTATACGCAGCGTCGGGTCGCCTCGCGTAATAAATTGGTCTGATAACGAGGGTGCAATTTTTCGACCGAGAAACTCAACGATTGTCGTTCGGTATACGTTAACGAGAATTATTAATATTACTTTCCTTAAAAAAAAATGCTCAATTTTAATCGTTTCCAAAGCAGCTCCTCTAACGCTTGGCGCAGGCCTGTTGCCCGTTGAGCTTTCGATTCGCGCAGCCAAATACAAATGACCGTACCTACCGGGAGTGACGCAGGGAGCGACCGTAGAGTGCGCCTGAAAGTATGCAAAATATCTACCAGCCAGAAACTCCAACAATTCCAGGGACCCATACGTATCTCCAAGTTCCTCGACCTATATGAAATATATGTAAATCATGCGGGATACCGGGAGCACGTGCCCCGAAAAGACCGCAACGTGCAAATCGTGCAAAATAAAAGAAGTTCCTATAGCGTTATATGCTCCTTGCGAATTTCAGCTTCATCCACCCTCCCACCCCCAACCCACCCACCGCCCTCATCACGTCTCACCTACAACCGTATCCTTAACGTTACAGGCACGCCTTTACTTGGAACATTTTATTTGCCGCTTTTCTTCCACTTGGTATCTCGACTGTACGTAGACCACCCTCCTGGGACGAAATGCCTTGCTGTTAGAGAATTAGAAGCGAGAGAACGCCCGCTGGATGCTTGACGGTGGAGGGGAAGGTAAAGGGGAGGTGGAGGGGGGGCTTTATAAGAATTCAGCCGTGTGGAAAGGCACGAGCGGGGAGGGGAGTGGCGGGGGAGAGGAGGAGGAGTGGCAGACCCCCAGGGACGCTAACGACGCTATGGCCAACTGGACGGGATCGATGTGAACAATAAGAAAGAACGACGGAGAGACAGGTAAGACACGTGGGAACGTAGAAACGTAATTTCAGGTCGGATGAATGATTTCAATGACGTCATAGTTGGAACGACCACGTTTATATATATATATGTATTCATTAAAGTTTCTTTCTGATTACGCATAAATCACGTAAATAAATGAACAGAGCGCCACGTGTCTTAAAAGTCCCTAACTAAATTCTATGAGTGTCTCCAATTACGTGTACCGTCATTAAACTCAACTCGTGGTCAATTATGTTGACAACCGGGCGACATACGTGAATCGTTTATCCGTTTTCATAAAGCGACCGTAATTACTCGTTGATTCGATCATTCGATCGCATAGACTAGAAGCATCTATAGTCGCAGGTATAACGTGTCACGAAAACGTTATAGATATACAGAAATGATATAATATACAAGTGATACACGGAAATACGAGGAACGGAGGGGGTGGGGGGTGGGGTAGTGGCTATGGGATGAAGAGTTTAATATATATATATATATATATATATATACACCATATAATACTAGGTACTATACGAACTGCGAACGTCGATCTGGTTTCACGGAGTTATCGAGTTACTAATGGCCGACGTGGTAATGGCTACAGTCATCCGATCCATCCGATCCATTCGATAGCTTCTCCATGCACTCACATTGACGGTGACGGTGACGTTATGGCGTGACGGAAAATCCATCGCCATGTAGGAAGGGTACTCGATCCGTGTAAAGGGTGCAGGGGTGTGAGAAACTCCAGTGAGGTACATACACACATATATATATATATAGCTATGTACCTGTTTGCATATTAGAGGAATAGAGTGAGTGCGCTATACATAGATATAAAATGAGGACATATGCTAGAGAGAAAGAGATCGAGAGAGAGAGAGAAAGAACATGCCGGAGGTGTCAACGAATGATCTAGGAGATGACATCACGGTCCCATGTGGGTTTCTCGGGTGTCGGTGGGAATTCTGGGATAAATCATGCAGCCGGAACACGCGGGGAAGGTAACAATAACAGCTACTTGGAAATATAGTCCAGCTGGCACCTCATCCGTAACGCTACACGAGTGAATGCTGTTGCTGTTGTCGTCTCTTTCTATCTCGCACATGTTGGGTATACGTAACCGAGTATAGGTACCGTAGGAGGGACAGAGATGCCCTATGGTACCGTACTGTGTTAGACAGACATATAGACACGAATCGTAGTGTATTTAAATGTCACGGAGAACTTTTTCGCGCTTTGGGTATCAGCCTTAAGTATCGGAGGGCGGAATTTTTTTTTCAACGAGACACTTTTTTACTTGGAGGTTCGATGCGGGTGCGAGATCGTCGAAAAAAAAATTTGGCCGATGGAACAGTCGAAAAGTGGACTTTGCACCTTTTAGGGATTAAGGGTGAATTTTGATAGGTAGGGTTGGGGGTACCTGAAATTTTGAAAGGGCGCTGCGATCGATCCGAACAGCAGACCCCCCCCCCCCCCCCACCCCTGTACATATCTATAGGTAGTTTGATTCAAGCGTTACACACCCTACGAGTTGGAGTGAAATGGCGAAAGTTTGCTGGCGAAGGGGGTAGTAATATAAGCGAAGGGTAGTAAACTGAACTATGTAAGAATCAGCCTCCGAAATCTACGTCGCCACGGCTGCTTCAGTCGACCTTCAATAAAAGTCAATTCGCGAAAGTACTTTCTCTGACTCACTTTGTACCTTATACCTATCCGGCCACGTAGCTTTTCCACCCTTCATCCCTTAGTTTCGCATAAGTATGTAAACTTGCTACATACCAACCTTTCGATCATCCTATACCTACTTTTGACTCCTTTCGCAGTCGGGAACACCTAGGCCACGTAATTGGATGCTCTTTCTCTTATTTCTCAAGGAGGCTCCAAAAGTTTCTTTGCGACCTTTCCCACTGCCACACCAAGTTTCTCTACCCTCTTTCGCTCTCTGTCCTTATTCCACCCTAGTGTCTTTTATCTTTTTTCTACATTCCACTTTTTACCGTGCTGCCCTCTGTCTTTTACTCTCTCTTGATACGAACCTATAGGTATATTCGGGCTGCCTGCTCCTGCTGCTACTACTGGGTTCTGTATATGTAAAACTACCCTTAAACCTTTCTACCTATCTGGATAGCTGTTCCTGGATATGAGCGGCTCGACTTGCCTCCTTATTACTTTTATGAGACGCCCCACGGGACTGCGCGAATGTTTTTACCTAGTTTCTTTATATTGCACCCAATTCCCTATAGTTTGCATCGTCAAGTAGGAAATTTCGAATCGAGGATACGTTACCCCGTTATCAGCGACATTACCCGGGTATTTTCATTCTGAAACGTAAGAGGACTTTCGTTTGTCAGCACCCCCATTTTTTTTTATTCTTATTAAATGTATATATGTATAGTTGGTATACGAATTTTCCAGAATCCCTCTTACACGCTTAGTTATGACTGTAAATGGGGGGGATTGGCAACCCTCCTCTCGCTAGCCATATTATTTTTGTTCATCCTTGCGAATACACGAGTACCGGTAGATTCTCTCCTTGTAGAATAATTTTGAAGGTTTCCAAGGATACCGTATAATAGACACGTTTCTAGGTACGGGCCAGGTGTGTATACAGTATTATATAAAACTGAGATATAATATATAGATAAGCAGATAGGAAAGATGAAACTCGGAAAAGATACAGAGCGGAAGGTACGATCAGGCACGTCTTCAATTATAAGCCGTAGCTGGTACGTAGCGAGGATAAAATATTCATTCAGGTGCTCATAACTCTGAGTAGGAAAATCCGATATGCTCTCGTAGATAGATAGATGGATAAATATATGGAGGATAGTAGTCTCATATTGGAAGGGTTGAAAGAGATAGGGAAGAGGGTTTGTAGCTCATAAGTATATACATATATCCCACGTGATAGCCGATGAGAAAGGAATAACCCGAAGAATGCAGAGAATTAGATCGATATTTCATAGGAGTGCGGTATCCCAGGTATTTGACAATTTTGGATTCATCCCCTATATGAAAGAAGAGTTGAATGAGCACTGAAAAACTTGAGTCACATTAGACACGAGAAAACACGATCGGGATAGCTTCTGGGCTAAAATCGGTATAAGGGTAGGTCATAGAGGAGTTACTGCGGGGTGGGAGGGTTTTCTCAAGGAGGGGAAGGACCTCTTGCGATAAGGGTTGTACGACCCTTGAAAGAGTAGTGGATGTTGGGTATAGAAATAACAAAATCAGAGGGGGCGAGGCAACGTAGACCCTATGTGAACTAAGTATATAAGTATCAACCCCTCGTCGTTGTATCATCCCCCTCCCCCTCTGCCCCCCCGCCGCCACTCACCCCCGCAGAAACGTCCCGTTATAAGATATGAAATCGCAGCGATTTGTGAATATCTTCCTGCCAGTTACAAAGCTACGCCATTTTTCTGTGAAAGCTCGCAAAAGCGGAGATAAATAGATCCACCCCCTATCTCCGGGCGTATCTCTTACGTGGCTCTCTACTACCCCTATATAAGATACCTTCGCGGTTTGGTATTGTCATACGAGCCATTTGACGTCATTTTTCACTAGCCAACTTCCGTCGAGTGTGGCTCAGCCCCCTCCCCCCTCTCTCTTCCGCCCCCTTATTCACTCAGCTCCCAGTTTACATACACCGATACTAGGGGATGCGCGAGGGGGTGGAAGAGGACGAAGGAGTGGTGGTTCCTCTGACTCCAGCAGGGGTAGTAAAGGCGTAGCGACCCCTACGTCGCGAAGCGATGCCTCTTTCGAATACTGGAGGTTATTCTCATTTATCAAATGCAAATGCGGGGGAATGGGAGAGAAGAAGGGGTGGGTGGCTGGATGGGGTTGATCTCGTAGCGAAGGACCACATGAGAAAAATATAGTCTGACTAGTTGTGGCCGTTTCTACTTTTTTCTTTTTTTCTTATATTCACTGCCTTTATATCCACCTACCCTTAATCTCACCCCCACCCCTTCTAACTTTGTAATGCTGCGATTTAATGTCACAGGGGATGGAGGGAGGGTGGGGGTGGGTGGTGTTCTCCACCCCCGGTGATTTCTAGTCCCTTTTTAGCCAAAGCACTTCTTTTCCGCTGGGAACCATTCGATTCACCCCTTAGGAAGATTCTTATCGGTTCAACCCCGCCGCTTACTCTTGCCTTTTCTGCCTCTTCTTTCGTTTACGTATCACCCAACCCTCTTCGGGCATTCTCGGCTTTTCTCGTATATCCTCGGGTTTCGCGTGTCTCTCAGCCGAAGATACACCCAGACGCTCGTTTAGCCCTCTTGAAACTTTTTCAACAACCCCCCGGGCTCGGGCTGCTGTGATTTAAGCTGCTAGGCATTAGCACCTCATAGGGACGCGTCAGCCCGTGCGAGCTCAGCGATAGCAACTTTAGGGGTTGCGGTATCTCGTGCTCCGGGCTGTTTAGCTGTTTCACCCTCTCTGTTTCGCTATTCACATAGTTATGTTGCAACCCCTTCGCACGCTGTACGTTGTGTACACTTTCTTCTGTTCTACGAGTACCTGTACGACTCTGCCGTCCCAGTGGAGTCATCCTCCATGACGAAACCTCTGGGAGATCAAGTGAAAGGCAAAGACGGGCATTTGTCGCCGAAAGTGACAGGTCACGAATATACGTAACTTTTTAGACTTTTTTTTTTTGAAAATTCATAATTCTTCGATTTCTCGGTAGTACTCTTTTTTTAAACATATTTGACAAAATTTTATGACTTAACTAATCACGTAATACAAAATGGCATATCCCTTTGAACTGACAGCTCTACCCCTAAATGTGTGTAGGGGGTAGAAAAAAAAAGGACGATCTCATCGTATTGCCAAGGTGAAGTAAAAGATATCGCGCGAAGGGATCTTCGGTAATTTTGAAAATAGGGTAGCTACACGGGAAAGGGGTGACAATGTATATTTTAAGCATCCCCTGGCACGGAAACGTCCCTGGCAACTGTGTCGTTGGCTTTGCTAGAGTCTCGCGACATTGAAAGGGCATAGAAATACCCAGGAACAGGCTTGTAACGTAAATACATTGAAAAGATAGTAAAAGTGTGTTCGGAGGGGTGTTTTTCAATGCGAACTACCCCAGATACAAATTCAAAGCCATCTAGATTCATACGTTCACTGAAATTTCTAGCCTTTTGCATCCCTTGTATTCTATCTTAAGCCTTTAGCATTCTTTATTCGTATACACGTATACCAACCCCCAGTGACATTTTCACCCTCGAACCAAGTTTCCTGAGCTTGCACCATTACCTGAATCCTTCAGTTACTTCCTTTTCTTACATTTTCCACCATTCTTACCCTTAGCTCCCCCCGTGTCCCATTTTCTCAAAGCCATCTCACCAGCACTCCTCCGCCCGACAGAGAAGTGCGTGTTAGCCCCTTGCATCTTTACGTCACCCAAATACATAAACCAGACCCCCGACATTCGCAGTGGTTTTACAAATTTTATCAACGCTCCCCCACGTATTTTTCCTTGAACCTCCGTAATGCTCGGTACAGCCTCCTCGAGTGAAGACAAAATAGAAACGTAGTGCTACGAATTGGAGATGCGTCTCTCGAGAATATGTCGGCGAACAAAGATACATTTATCCCTAAGGGTAGATAAGAACGGTAAGACGCAGAGAAACGCGAGGGATGATGTTGATAGAAAAATAAAAAAACGGATTTTTAAGAAAAAAATAACTTCACCAGAGAGAAACATTGTTCACCGAGCAAGATGCTTTTTTACGTCGCAGGCAGCATCTCTGGTCCAGGAACGGAAGATGAAGGCTCTTCGCCTAGGAGAGATTGAAAACGCACGTAATTAAGATGTTCAGGATGCAGATGTCGTATCCTCCAAAGGGATGGGAAGAGAGCGAGGGAGAGAGATGAGAAATGTATAAAGTGACTGAGGCAGATAGTAGATTATGGCGCACAGTCGAGTAAGAAGATTTCACTGTGGAAGAATCACAATTGCAAAGCAGTTTCGTAACTCGGCGCGAGATATTAGACAGTCCGAAAGTCTCGGTTCGGTCGGTGGGTTTCCTACGGGGTAGGCAAGTGGCAACCACTCGGAAACAACTGTTCCAGCGTGGCTGCCTCGGCAAGGGGGACTCTTGCGCAATATTTCACGGACTTAATAAACGGAAAAGTAGGTACCCCTCGGTAGCGAAGCTACTATAGCCGGTTTAACGTTGACGCCGTTCCTACGACTTTCCACTATGCTCCCGTTACTTTTGCCAGTATGGGAAGTACGTGACGTCCGTGCATACAGTTTCGAATAGAGAATGGGGAAAAAAGAGGCGAAAGCAATTATACAGCACTACGGAGTCCCAAGGCAAAACTACTTGGGACGCATATAACGTATTATAAGGCAATATGTTAGCCGCGGACTTTATCCCTTCGAACGGACGCCATCCTTAATGTACGAGGGTGGATTGATAAGTTTCCGGCCTGACTAAGAAAAACAAGGTTATTTAAAATTTTTTTTTTTTATT
>JAYRCB010000308.1:30355-48438 GCA_036026315.1 Trachelus stipa | reverse complement strand
AATGTCACCTTCAGGTAGGCCTAGTGGCGCCATTTCTTGGTCAGGCCGGAAACTTATCAATCCACCCTCGTACATTGACAGACTAATTTATTTTCCAAGCTGCTTTCACTCGAGTTCTGATTTTTCTTACTCTGTCTCGTATATATACGTATATAGATTGACCGTCCTTCACTCCTCTACTTTATCTTATATCCTTTCTCGCACTCTCGAATGTACTCGAAGGAGACGCTAGGGAGGTTTATTAGCGAGAGCTCCGCTTCTGAAATCCCGATAAGACGGTACTCTACGAATAAAAGGCTTGCATTCGGAAAACTTAGTTTGCCCCTTTCTAGATTTGTACCAGCGTACCTGAACTTCAATGCAATTATTATTATTCACTGGGATGAAATTCTTTGGAAAATCGGTTTTTGCTTCCTTTTTTTTATTGCAAATTTTTTGTACGCCTATCAGTAACCCTGGTGGATATTGTATGCCATAGAAAGGTTTATAATATTTTTATAATTATTATTATTGCTTAAACAAATTTTTTGCTTATTCCATTACGTTTCCTATATACGGTTGGCGTCTAATCTCTCTGGCTCGTACTGATTATTGATATTACTCGTGATCCAGAAAACCACGGGCTATTCGAAAATTCTCCCGCTTCGAAAAGCTACCTCGACTTAATCCCCAGGGGCGAAATTTCTTCCCCGAAGTCGCAATGCGTTCCAGATTTCCAGAGGCGTTCAATGATATTTCCCAAGACGAGGAGAAACGTGGAATGGAGGACCCCGGATGGCCGCAATGAAGTTGGATTTAGCTGGAGGGTGACTGGCGAGGGGGGGGGGGGGTGAGGGGGGGAGGGGGAGTAGAGGGAGGAAGGGGGAAGAAGATGAAAGCCTCTCTCATTTTCTCTCCTGGTCCATCACTCGGCACGGATATCGCAGCATCCCTCAGGGTTACAGAGCAATGGGTTATACGAGAGAAATGTAAAAAGAAATAGAAAAAATATAAATAAAAAAATTATTGAAATACAAAACAAAGTTAATTTCCTGAATATGGATGAAGAAATTTAATAATCTCATAGCATCCCTTATACACCTTCTACATTAATAGTCTTCCATGGACCAGTCAGCATCCCTCTAGGAGCCTCCGTACTTGATTGCACCCTTCAACCGTGTCTATTATATCTAATGAAAGTCTGTGAAATGCCTTAAAATTTCATGACCGATGAAATTCCCTCCCCTTCCCCGAATACTTTGAGAAACGAAAAGCGTCGGGGGGTTGTAAGCTGTATAGGGGTAGCGCTGACACTTTGCTAGCGGCAAACGCCAGTACGTATTAAGCGCTTCGTCGAACCGGTGACAGGCGCGTACATTAATTATACTTCGCTTTGGGCACGCACCCCCTTCGCCTTGAACTCCCGAAGGACCGCGTCGCGACGCCATCCGACGATAGTAAAGTGTTACGCCCCCGAGGTATAATTATGAGGTCGTGCCAAGAATCTTTGATCCGATCGTCCTATCGCCACGTCTGACTACGAATTTTCAACCCCCCCAGTAATACATGTGGATTAATATATCTAACTGTCAAACGATTAGCTGCCATCGAGTCACACCAGAGGGACTTACTGCAGCACGTACCCTGAAATTACATAGAGAACCCAATGCGAAGGCGTGACGTTAAGTCATGAAATTCCCAAGCGAACTTCGGCAAACGTCAGTCAGGGTATGTGTGCGGAATTTGAAATTCCACATGAAATTTTCCACCCTGTACTACGCACACCCTTATACCTTGTTCGTAAAGGTTGTCTGACTAGTCCCTTAACTTTTTTGCTCTCGTGTGTTCTCAATCTTCTATTCTGCCCCACCCCCTCCCCGCTCCCCAACACGTTCGCACCCTTAAATATTTCTGTCGACGACACGTGAGACAGGAGGGGCGGGGGGTTTGGTAGGGGATGATAATATTTATACAAGAAAAACTTTGCCTTTAATGTCCCATCGATATGGAAAACTCGTCGATATAAAAAAAATACTAAGAGTTTCCCTACCGCCTGGACCACCGTGACAGAATCACGAATTTTGTCCGGTTTACCTAAATCTACTAGTTTTCCACGTGTACCCGCTATACGGTAATACACGACAAGATAAGTTCAGACAGTACAAGGTATACAAAGTGGATAGAACAGTGCACCGTCATGCAGATGAACTCATATAAAGTCCAGATAGTCACTGTTCAGCCATAGTTCAACAGGAAGCAAAATGACGTCTACATTCAACGTCGACGTCCTTTACCTTTGGGAAACACAGTAACCACCCTCCTTCCATCCTCTTTGTCCTACTGCTCGGGACAATTTGCATATCTTGCAGGATCGACAAGGCCATTATATCCCAGTTACGCTTTGCATCCGGAACGTACACGACATTGCGAAAGGATCCGCTTAGAATGCACGTCCTGTAGAGACTCGGACTCGAAAGACGCCATCTTGGTTACCCAGAGTCCCAAGCAGGTCCAAAGCCTGATGGCGTTAACGGTATGTGCCGTGTCGGATCATATTAGTAAACTGGTACTAGTAGAGAAGACCAACTCGTAGTCAGACGCCTTCTGGTAGGTCTGACTCGGTGAAGTAGTAGGTACCCCGGTACAGTCAGACATCACATCCGGCCCATCCCTCGTAGGGACAAATGAACCTAGCGTCCAATGACGCACTTCTTGCATCCCTAGTTAACCCAGCATGTCCTTGCACCCTATAGATACTTCATCATCCCTTATACAGCCAATCCCATTATTCTGTCTTACTCTGGTATGCCTATACCGTATATAGTCCGGCCGCGGTACCTAATAGGTACGGATTAAGTACCAAGGACCCATCGAGGTATACCCAGTGAATATTCAACTGCTTAATGGAATGTAAATTCGTAACAGCCAATCGCGAGGAACGAGAGTTTGAGCCAGCCCTGTCATTCGATACGATCACAACCCTTTGGATACGTATTCATCAGATTAATAAAAAGCTACGTGTATATATATATATATATATATATATACCGGTACACTTGTCAAATTCGTTACCAAGATCGTCATCCCCTTTCGGTACTCTTGGTACTAGAAGAGGGGTGACTTCTGATGCCCGCTTAAGTAACAAACCCCTAATTCTATCAAGAGTATTAAGCTGTCCTTTTTTCTTTTTCCCACCATTTTGAATTCCTTTACCCCACAGCGCGTGCCGATAATCTTGAGCAAACTCTATCGGCGACGACGTCCCTTACTTACCCCTGCCGTATCGTTCAACTTTGAACCTTTATTCATGACCCGTTCAACTTTTTACTCTTTTTCCTGTACCTACTCGGGTCCTGCATAATTAATGGGGATCGCTGCGCGGCCAGCACGAAAAATCTATCTCTCTCTATCTCTCTTTCTATCGCGCTTTTAACACACACCTGGCAGGCGTGTTCATAAAGTCCACATATCCTACCCTGAAAAAGTCGACCGCTTCGAATCGTCAAAGCTCGACTACCCGATAGACCTATTTTCCAAGTGGCTCATTCGGCTCAATGCTCCAGACATTTTTCTCTGTCCCTCTAGCGCTGCACGAGAGGATACGATTTTACGAAAGAGATCCGCGACCCTCATGATGATTTTTTCCCGTGCTAAACGGGCGTCGAGAGTCGTCGGCGACGTCGCGACGGCAAAATTACATTTGCCCCAGCACGCCGAATCGTGATTAAGGCTACGTTCTTTCTGCTAAGGGTTGTAAAAGAGAGAGAGAGAAAGATATCCTCCTACGACCCTCCCACCAGCTATGTACCACTATGCAAATGTTTACAAAGCGTTAGGGGATGAAAATAATAAGGTCCCAACCCTCCGCTGTCCACGCTCTATAAGTTTAGTTACCCTTCCAATCATAAAGAGTGTACTGAAACATTCATAAAACTGTCACCGCGTGACCTATAGGAACATAATAATTTTTATAGTATCCCACGCTAATAACGTATAAGCTTTGTCGTTGTACCGGAAATGTACAGTCGGTCTCCTAATTTCGTACTAAAAATTAACTGACAGCTTCGGCAACTGTCATTGAGCTATTATTATGCACCCTTGGCTTTAACACTGAAATTATTACCAGCAATTCTTCTATACCAGGAACCACCGTTCCTCTTCTTCGGCAACAGCAGCAGCAATGCGATATCCCCGTATATGACTATACATTACGAAGCTGAACGTTTGAAACCGGGCCAAGAGCTATTTACTAAATTCCGGTTGGCTCGGTAAAAAATTTTGGTATTTATCTTTCGGCGCCTTCAACCTTACACAGTGGAATTAATCATCTTTATGCAAAGCACGATAAAATACTCGGAGAGACTACTACGACGTCGAGCGTCGCGGGCGTTCTCCACATGGTAGCTATCCGCGTGTGTGTGTGTATATATAGACGTAGTATATTTTTCACGTTGACAATAAATATATATTGAATTTTTATGGTTATCCATATCGAACGTCGTGGATGCCGAGGATGCCGAGGATGCGTGTGGAACGCCGAGAACCTGGAGACGACGAGGAGAACCCCTATACGAACTTAAGGGTGCCGGTTACTTTACTGCCGAAAAAAAATCCCCTTTTCAACCCTCAAACACAGACTTTCGTATTACCCAGCTCCCTTTACTTTCTCAACCCTCTTATGGTACCGTATAAGACGGGACCGCGAGTAACTCGCCCTTTACTGATACCGCCAGCTATTTCCTATTTTATAGACTTTTCAATTACAAGTCCCGAAGCCTTCAACCCCTGACAGGTTGACTGACTGCTGATAAGAGTCTAGTAGGGGATGGTTTTGGAATGATACAACAATATCGAGCAAAGGAAAATAGAAAATCTGTATGGTTGCCTCAACGGAGGTGGCGGGTTGGCGTATCCAAGCGCGAATAACAATTGCGGAAATGCTGGCGGCGGCGGGCGTCGGGACGCTCTGAGGTTTTGAATTATCGAGAGAATCATTCGCGCGCGAATTGGTGGTCCTTTACCGTTTGCCATTCACGTGTTTCGAATATTAATACCCTGTGCTTCTCTACCCTACCCTCCCCCCCCCCCAAACCCCCCTCGAACCCGCCTCTTCGCTCCTTTCTATCGAATTCACGCAAATTCCATGAAACCACCCTCTCAAAAACCAACAGCGAATGGAATCGCCTTTGTGCCTGTCGAAAATTTTTTACCCCAATTTTCCATACACCCGCTGTCATCTCATAACAGCCAGTCATGGTTGAAAAAAAAAAGATCGTACACAAGGGTATACGATATAATTCTGTATAACAGGGATAATTGAAATCTCGTTGCCCGCCCTTAAATATTCAAAAATCAAAGAATTAATCTTGGAGCGAAAACCGCGCTTGGAAATATTTCTGAATTCATTCGATTTCGTATACAGCTATGATAGTTTCATATTTTGTGATAAAACAAAAAGAAATATTAAACGTTTAAATTAAAAGAAAAATGGTATACAGGGTGTAACGTGTACTTTTGTACAAAAGATTATTCATAATTTTTTATTTCCTGCACAACCGAAGTGCAGATCGAAAGACTTGAGGATTATCTGCGCGACAGGAACTGCCGGTGGTTGGTAAACTCCTGAAAACGATAAGGTTCCGGGTCCGTCATTAAAACACACCCCTCTATCGCGGCATGCAGATTTCTATTAAGGAAATTAAATTAAAAATGTAATTAAAAAATATAATTAAACGCAATTGCGAAATTTAATTTAAAATGAACACCTCGAGGAACCAAAGGCGTGGTAGCCATCCTATATATATGTATAAATCACCCATTATATACACACTACCGACCTCTTGTACACGTCCAGCCATTACCAAATGTCGCATTTTCCGTTTTTTCAATTTTTTTTTTTTTTTTTTCGAAAACATATTCACTTCTAATCCACCGTACCAAATCAACCCTAAAAAAACAACGATAACCCTTATCAGTCGCGCGCAATATATTCACTACATATTTCATATCCAGCTGCACAAATTTACTACTAAATGGCCAGCAGTAACCATAACCTAACCCAAACTCATAGCCATTTTCCCAGATGCCATTGCATCTCCCCTACAACCTCATTCATATTCGGCCTACAACGCCGGACTTAAATTCGTATAGTATCCAAGCTGGGATACCGTAGGAGCTCTGGGGGCTGCAGCTTCGTTGCATTATTAACACCGTTTCTCTCTGGCGTAACCATCCCCTTGATACCACCGCACCTTCGCCCCCGCACCGCGAGGAGAGGTAAGCGTCGTCGGCTATGGCGTCGCCACTGGCAGGCGTCTTCCCAGCGAGCCTGGTAACGCGCAGGTAACTGAGACGGTAACGGCGTTACCCCGAGAAGAGCCGTGGGGCCATGCTTTAATTATCTCCACCCCCTGCAGAGACGCCAGTACGGAAGGGCTAACGGGAGGGATGACGGAACGTCAGGAGGGAACGGACTGGAACGGGAACGCCAAGATGGCGTAAGGTGTTGAGACTTGAGTGAGTCCTGGGATCACATCGCCACGTGACGTTCCTGTTTAATTGCCACCCCTTTTCGATTATATTATTAATTCAGACAGAGAGCTTTCACCGGCGAACAGAACCTGGAAAAGACATTAATTTAACTACGTCTTGGAATTAGGTGCTACTGCGTTGCGTAATACAATCCAAATCATTAAAATCCCTAGGAAACGAGTATAATGATGAAAATTTGAAACTTTTGAAAATTAAAAAAAATTTTTGGAAAATAAAAAATTGTTCTTAACAAAATTTTCAAGATCGTCGGACGTTGCTATACTTTTTTTGCAGTGACTCTAGCAACCTAATGATTGGTTCACTGAAAATGAATAAAACTTGTCAAACTCTGGTCACCAATTGGTACGTCTTTTCACCGCCAGGTTCTCTGCCGCACGCCAGTTGGGATTTCCGAGTTTCCCAGCCAAAACGTACATTTTCCACGAGAACGAGCATCCGCTATCTGCATGACCTTTCCTACCGTTTCTATCCAGCAGACCGACAGACGAACTCATCCCTGTTGACCCCTGACCCCTCCCCCGCGAGACTAGTACTATAGTAGAAATCTCTAAGTATATCTATATATAACGTACATCCAAACGTACTATAGACGCATAGCCCTGGGCTGAAAACCCAGTGCTGGTTAAAATGTCCAAAACAAATAAAATGAACGAGAGAGCGACTTATCGGTGTTACAAAATGGCGTCGTGCTTTGTCTACCTGTAGCCATTAGCACTGTATGCAGAGAGTGGCATAACGATTCTGTGCCGTTATTCATGACTTTAGGAACGCGAAATTTTCACGTGGCGAAGCCAACGGAGAGATTACTTCAATAAATGATTTTGCACTTTGCGGTTATCGCGGTAGTTTTGAAACTTATTAATCAGTCAAAGCATAATGGTCGTACAACGCAACGTTGCCAGATGTAATTTTGACTTACCGCGAGCCACGTGTCGAGGTTACAAAAAATGATGAAGAATTATTCGCCAAACTGCTATCTCTTACCGGTATAAGGATTCGAAATGATCCTCTCTAGGATTACTCCGTTCTCTACGATTTGGTCACTGAAAACCGAGGATCGAAAATCCCTTTCCGGCTTTTATGGACTATCCAATCTTCCTCGGCCGTACCGGTAAATGGAATATCTCTTGAAGATATACAAGCGTGTGAATCCACCCTGATATATCCCGATTCGTTCGAGTTATCCCACATTGACTATACGTAACCAAACTAACCAAAGTCTCATGGGTTTTTCGAACCAGTAAATATACTTGAACGTATCTAAACTTAGATACCCATAATATAATACGGTCCATACGTAATCTGTTAGCTGTGATAAAAAAAAAAGTATCGAGTAAACCAAATACTTTTTTGACTATCAACCAACCCTTTTGGATCCTTACCGGTCGTTTAATTCGTCCTTGTAAAATTATTATGAACGCAGTATACACGTATACAGATACACGTAAGACTGACTAAAGAAATCGCAGAACACGTGGAGATGTCGCGAAAGGAGAATAATGTCCCATAGAAAGTTACAAATTACAGGAACTCGTGGTACAGGACGCTGGATGCTGTTGCAGGACGAAGAACGTACGGAGTACAGCGAACTGTGTTCATTTTGTTTGCGCCGTTGATTACGCAAACAACATTGGTTGCCACGGCTGCGGGATATCAAACACGGAAAGCAGTCGTAACAAAGCCCACTATTAATCTTTATTACAAACAGTCCTCCATGTTAATTCCATGTAATTCTCCACTCGTCACCCTTCCCACGCATTTCTCCGTCCACCCCCTTCTCCTTCCTCCGCAGTTCGTTCTTATCGCAGCATCCGCCCCCGATGATTTTTTTTCGAAGGCAAAATTAAGTAAAAAATAATTTTTGAAATTTTACCCTTTCCCTATCACCCAAGCTTAAAACTCTTGGATACTTGTGAACCTTATATAACCCAGCCAGCCCTTGTAAATAATAGCACGTTATCTTGGTACGGCAACCTCGTCACTGCAGGCAACACAGAGAGCACACTTGATCACCGCAGTACATGTATAACCGGTTCAGTTTCAATTCTCAAAGCGATCGAATTCCTCGTCTTCCGGAAGCTTGATTAGAGGCAACCCGAGTAGCTTGCCTGGAATATATTTACAACTTGGGAATAAGGGAATTGACCTCGCGTCGCCCTCCCTCCCCCCGAGAGATAAATCGAACAGGACCGGTCGAAAGACGCCTCAACCCTCTTTCTCGTATCTATTTCATCCCCTGCCAACGTACCGTAAAAAAATATATCAATGATACAGAAAAGTAATGACGGTAAAAAAAGAAATCTCACCCCGACATACCGAGAGACCCAAAATCATAATATCTCTCTCCCACTAACCCGAGATAGCTCCCGTAACCAGGTTCCTTCGTCAGGCGTCTTCCCAGGAGCAACCTCACAGACGTATCCGGTTCTAGCAAAAGACGTAAAAACGGCATCCCCCTCTTCGTGGAACACCCCCTTAATTTGCACGCAAAAAAATTTTACCCGCTCTCAGGATCATCATCACGTTTTCTCGTCTAGGTTAGCCACGACAGGAAGAAAGCGACCGGTCCCCGACGTCATCCGGGATCAGAAATTTTTTTTCCCTCGACATCCCTCTGACCCAGGGGTTTAACCTCTGTGGAGCTGGTTATATGGGCAGAGTTACGTATAGCAAAATGGCTGGTTCGTAGGGGAGGTGGTGGTAAAAATCATTTACCCACGAAACACATGGCGAGAGACCTTCGCTACCCCCTTACCGTCTCTTTCCTATAATTCGGAGCATACGTCGCTCAGCGGTGACTGAAACAGCGACGAAAACGAGGACCGGGTTATCCCGACGTAACTCACTTTTTTCAGGGACACGTTCAGCGGGCGACAAAATCGATTTCATATCTGGCGCGTTACTTTCCACGTATAAAGGGATAAGGGATGCGATAGAGTCGACCTCCTGAAACGTCAAGAAGGGACATAACGTTGAACCTATAGGATATATTGGGATGGCTCCGTTCTTAGAGATACTGGATGGACCTACCCCTATCCCGTTAGCTACCAACCCCTCTTTTCCCCTCTCCAGAGCTAGTTCGATAATGACTCGTCCCTAGTTGTTGCCACCCACCCAGGACCCTGACCATTCGATTCCTATCAAATTCTCTTTTCTTATTCTTCGTCTTTCCCTCCCATCTGTACTATCAGCCCTGCCCCCGCATCACCAGGAGTCGTCAGTTGCAGAGCGACTTCACGGCGCTCTAGTTTTATTTTTCAGATCGGCTCCGAGCGAGATAAAGGGTAGAACCGAGATATACAAGGGTAGAGAAAGCTGAAAACTATTACCAAACGTGTATATATAACTCGTCGAGATACCGTAAGATGCTGGGAATAAGAAAACCGTGAGGCTGGTATAAGCATAGAAAACGTATCGGCATGACGGAAAGGGGTCGTTCCAGCATCTTTTGTTTCCAGCATCTGCCTATAGTCTGAGGATAATCCCTCGCTAAGCTTTTGCCATGTTGCAAAAACCGTTTATTCAAGGATTTCCTATTTTCTTCCTTTTAGCCTTTCTCTCTTTACACCCCCCCTCCCCACTCTCTCTCTCTCTCTTTTTCGATACCGAAAGCTTTTCCTTGTACGCTCAGGGCCACCTGAAGCTTCAAAGTGGAAGAGTAAATAGCGTTTACGGGTGGGGGGTGAAATTCGGAAGTTACGAGGCAAGGGGATGAAAATAAAATCTGCTTGATTATAGCTCGTAACAATTATATGTCCTAGGGGTAGTTCGTTAGAGGACTGGGTCGACGATCCAGGAAATTTGATAGCTGAAATCGCCCATGTGATTTCCATTCGTCCCTGCGTACTGGGATTCACCCACCCACTCCCTTCGTTTCTCTCTCTTTTTCCTACTCTCTCTCAATTTCTCTCCTAACTCTCCTGGATTCGATAACAAACCATCCTCCTCTCTCCGTCTCTCTCTCTCATCCCTGCGATAAAACGCATCGATCCTCACGTGGCTGCTGCTATCCTATCCAACACCCACCCCCCAAAAAACCACCCTTCCTGTCGCAGGACAAATGCGCACCATTGACTCACGCGCGGCCTGACGCGAAACGTTCGAATAAATAAATGCAGCAAATTCGATACACGCCCTATATGTGTGTGTGTATATATATATATATTCCAATTGCAAGAATTCCCTGACAAATGAATGAGGCAACTGCCGGATATCCGGCTCCTCGCATTCACGTAGTCCCTTATGGACGAAACAACCCCGGGTTGTCCAGTAACGTATAAGATTTATAATACCCCCGTGCATTGTGCACGTAGGACCACTGTACCCTTCGACTCAATTGGCAATTTGGTCCAATCCGGCTGATCGCGTATCTAATATCAAAGTACGTCAATCTCAATTACTCAAAAAATCTAATATCGATAATTAAGCATCAATCGGATTCCAATTATACGAATGACATTTTAGGAAATTACGTAATAGTCGTCTAATATATAGTCTCCTCGATTTATGGCTAATGGCTAATGAGGTACCACTTGTTATGGTAAGCTCCATCAGAATGCATCAAGAATGGAAATTCCTGATAGAATCGATGATCACGGGTGACAGGGTAAGGATCGTTCGAGTAATACGCCGAGAAAACAGCCGAGTTTTGAGTTGGAAAGTAGAATTTTAGGTTGAATTTTATATTTTTTTAGTCCAACCCCTGCCAGCAAACCGGAAACGAGTAGTCGCCGGCAAAACAGGAAGAAACCGAGAAAACACGTAAACAAACAGTCTCGGCCGAAAAAAAAAGCCCGATTCGCGATGCGTTGGGTAACGACCATTGCAGAAATTCAATCAATTTAATTTGTTTTTCATTAAATCGAAATGAAAATCACCAAAAGAATCTTCCAGTTTGTTCGACTAACCATGCCTACGTTACTCCGACGATATATATGTATATTTTCAGTTACGTATATTTATCGTTCATTAACCTAATTAGCCGCCACGACCTTCCCCAATACACGTTATTATATAATAAGCCCGATAAAATCAATGTCAATAAATCCATCGAGTTATAAGTGGTGGGCGAATTGAATTGCAACATCGAAGTATATATTCGCCCGCATGAAATTTCGCAAACGGTCGCAGTTTGAAAGCTACCAGGAAACGAGGGTTTGAGGTATACACGAGAAACTTTAAACTGGCGTCGAATGGACGATACGGTCAGATCCGAGGAATCGTGGGAATTGATACGCGGCCAAGCCGAAATCGACTGGATGAGCTATGGACCAATGAGATCTCTCGGAGTACGGTATACGGTGGTCCAGTCGATGCCGCAGCTGCCGACTTTACACTCCTATATATACTTCAGCGTTACTACTGGACACACTACTTTTGCTTTTGCCGCTGCGACCGGGCACCTCAACCTCCACCCTCCGGAGTATATAGAGACGATTGCGAAAGTTCGATTGGTCGTCGAAGCTCGCGAACGACGACAGGAAAGAGGGTGGGAAGCGATTCGATTGGCCATCGCTGCTGACACGCGACGATGGCTCTCGGCGTCGTCAGAAATTGTAAAAATGAGTTATCGCCGTTATCCGCCGGTACGGGACAATGAAATATCCGAACTCTTGACAGGCGTGAATGAGTGAACGCTATATATATATATATATATATAGTCATAGAAATTAGATAACACAAGAAACAAAACAACGAAGTGGCGCGATAGCGAGAGACAGAAGGAATCGGAGAACAAATTTAAGGGAAAAAGAGAGGATCCAACGGAAAGTTGCCGATCGACGAATCGAATCGTTTCTCCGGTCCGATTCTTCTAGAACTTTATCTCGCGTCTTTCCGAACCACGTGTCTGCCTTTTCACCTTCTTCGCATCGTCAGGCTATCTACAGAGGGATGGCAGAGTCAGAAACAGGATATAGGATGTGAAAGGGACGGGGAAAGGGAAAAGGCGTAAAGACGTAAAAAAACAAATCGAACGAGAGAAACATAGATATTTTGCAAATAGCCATAATTCCAAAAGCGGTTCGTTGGAAAATCACGGCGAATGTCGTTACTCGAGCGCATTGGATTTCGCGAACAATTTCATTGCTGAATTTATAATTTAAACGTAGCGCGAGTCGTGCGGATCAAAATGACGCTTTATAAATTATGTAAAATTGTCCGTTGAGTAATCAGCGTAACGCATGCGTACAAGTAGAGGCAATCGCGGAATGTCCATAATACGCGTACTGGCGTAGGTATGTAAATTCGCACATTGCGTATATATATATATATATATATATATATATACACACCTACAAGCTCATACGGACACGATCGAAACTATAGTAGAATCTATGCTTACCCATATACAGTATATGTACAGTATATACCATAATATACTAGCAAGAGGTACGAAATGCTAAACGCTTAAGCGTTATCGCATTCGCTCACCCAATTCGCGACAACCGGAAGTGGAAAGACGAATGTTGCAAATTGCGCGAAACTCGCTACCCGTGGGAATCGTACGAGCGCGTGAGAAATTCTCACGAAAGGAGACAAATTCGGTTGACGAACGCAGTTTGAAAAGGCGTGAAAAAAATTTTTCATATGTACAATCTTTTTTATATCCTCTCGCAAGTTCACACTCTCTCTCTCTCTCTCTATATATATATATATATATATATATATATATATACACACATATATATATGTCTCCCCCCGTCATTCTATAACCGCAGGATATCATCAGTTAAGGCAATAATTTAATTAGACTGTACCAACGCACAGAGGACCGAGAGATCACGTGGAGGGTGTCATATAAATTTGAAGTTCCGTGGTTCGCCGCGACATTGTCCGAAGTATCCGGTTTTCGTCTTTGTCGTATACACATAAGGCTGGGAGGGGCGCCAGAGAGAGAGAGAGAGAGAGAGAGAGAGACGGGAATGGAAGATCTAACTTATTTTCAACCTTTTCTTTTTTTTTTTCCTAGGGACCTACCGCTAAACCTCTCCCTGTGCCCTATCTATCTCGGTCTCAGACACTGTCTCCCTCTCTCTCTCTCTCGCACTTTTACAACCACCCTCTTCGTCTTTCACCGTCCCGCATAAAGTATGCAAATAAATATGTCGCGTATTCTTTTCCTAGCCATTGTAGTCAACACACACCGCAGTAAAATACTGGTGGTCCCCTTTATATCATATGAGTTTTTCATGTACGATACAGCTCGCCACAATACCGGTATAAACTCCGGGACGGCCATCTTTTGTGTTTCCGAGGACGCATTTTTTACGCTACCTCGAGCGTAAGTCCGCGAGCCATTTTCGCTTTCAAAGATATTTCCTTGGACTCGCGTCTGCGGACGGCAACTTTTATCCTGGCGTTTCTTCTATCTCTCCGTCTCTCTCTCTCTCTCTCTCTATGCTTATGATCTTACATATATACATATGCTTAAGATTAAAAGAACGTGGGAATACAGTAAATAGACTAGACATTTTCATTACGTTGCGTAACGCAGGTACTGCGGGTGCCGTGTAAATGGCTCAATTGAGTACGTGAACCTGTACGTGTGAATGGGAAAATGGATCCCACATAGAAACGCGGCACGTTTCGAGATATTCAATAATAAACGTTTTAGAGAATATATATACGTACACACAATGGTCCTAGCTGGGATTCCAGTTAATAATCTCCACTTAATTATACCCGACGCGCGAAAGCATTTGGCCGAGTTAGCCACGATAGCCTTGGCCCACGGTCACGTCGAATTGAATGGTTCCTCCCGGCGCTATAACGGGCCTGGATGTAGTTGAAAAATTGTCCCGTATGCATAATCTTCTTGCCGATTTACGGTTATCAGGACGAGGGAGAAATTAAGGAGCCCGCTACCTGTCGAAAGTGACAGAGTCACTTTTATTCGTCTCCTATCGGAAGATACGCCTGTTGAAAAATCATCCCCTATATTTCTACCTCTCGTTCCTCTATCCGCGACTCTGTGCCACTAGGGTGGTTGTAAGAAAAAATTGTGCATTTTTGACAGAAATTTTTTTTTTTCACTAAACTCAAAAATTTCATTTTTTGACATTCACACCAAGGTCTCTATCTTTTTGAATGTATTTTCGTACATTTGTGTGTACGCCAATTTCACCCCTACTTGGGATACGTTGCTTAGAGATTATCCATAATCGTACAATATCCGTTCTATGTTTAGGGGGGGCGGATGTGTCATATATGTATAATACGTAGGCCTACGTATGTTTACATACGTTACCGAGCTGAACGGCGAATAGCGAATAGCACTTAAAATTACGGAATCCTCAATTACGGGATTCAGGATCATAGAATTCAAGAGCCCTGGATTAAGGGTGCTTATCGCGAGCATATCTCGGGGTTTCTCGGTAGGGTTGAGTATTGCCGATCCCCGACACCCTTTGCGCACAGAACGCACGACTATTTGCCGCTTGATTCATCGCGTTACGTTAGCGGACCGCGTTAACGTCGACAACGATTAAAGATAAGAGCCGCAAGAAGATTTTCACTAGAGTCCTAATTACCTCAGGCTATCATTATCTCCTCGGAACTGGTTTTAAAGGCTGATATTATGCAATTCAGCCACCACCCCCTACCACCCCCAATTGCGACTCCGCAACCCTTAAGTACCACGATGCTGAGCGCTGCGTACAGATCGTGAAGTGTGAAACGTACCTTAAAAAAAGGGGTACCACCCCTCAAAGAAAAAAATATATAAAACCGCCCCTAAGTAACGAGAACGTTTACCCGGAAGCAACGTACACGCCAACGAGGAGGCGGGTATTTGGTTTCGCGATAAAATTAAAAGTGCAAACTTCCCACCCACGTGACTGCACGTCCGGCAATGTACGTAAAAGGGATGAAACGCGTAAAAAAAAATATGGCCCATGGTGACTGAATTTAATTACATAAATATTTTTCAAAAAAAGTAACGACTATTATTTAATGAAAAAAAAAATCACTGTCACACCTACCATCTGCGTCTACATTGAGTTCCTAGGGTTGTCGGTATACGCAAGATATCCAATGGCAGAGGCAGTGTATATATATAACCAATAAACGAAACAGGTGTCAGAAATCCATGCGTCAAAGTATCAGGCGGATCCTCAAACTCACCGATCGTCATAGACAAATCCCGCGTGGAGTGTATTGTAGTAGAGAGCCGCCGCGACGACGGCGCAGGCTACGCCTAGGATATCCATGTCACATCGCGACGGCCTCCTCTTAACTTGTTGCACGTCCGCGTTCCTTCTCCTGGTGCGTCCGATCGGTACTTCCGGCGCGCGATAGCCCCGACGCGATCCCGTCTTCTCGACGACGTCCCAGCCGGGATGCAGCACGAAGAAGTGAAGGAATGACACGACCGCCTGAAGGGACTCCGTCGCGACGCTATCGCAATAACGGAAGTCGTCAGATTCGCACGGAGATCAACTTCCGGATCTTACGGGTATCATGGAACCCAACAATCACTTTCACCTTGTGACGTCAACGACACTTCCGTTATACGACAAGAGCTCTTTTTTTTTTTATCAAATCTATCCAAATTCTCCTTCGATCAGAGTTCGCGCTCGTGATAATAATCTTATAGATAAGCGTTATCACTATCGTTATTATCTTTCTTACAAGTTCATTTTATTTCATTCCTTTTCTCTCTCTCACTCGTATACCCTAAATTTCTTTATTGTCAATAAAATCATATATCAATTGAATCCCGCAACCCTTATCTCTACGTATCTCTATCTATATCCCGATGCCACCGAGGGAGGACACGAGGGTCGCGAGACGCGAGTGACGACGCAGCGCGCGTCTTCTGGATGCAATCGCCAACTGTCGCGCGCCCCCCGAGGACCAGAGCTTTATACGGTAGGAGCATCGATCGGACGGGCGCTTGCGCCTGTTTCTCCTCTTCGGAGCGCGTAGAGGACTGTAGGAGGTACGAGAGAGCGGGACTCGGTAGGATGCAGGAGTGGAGGAGCCCGGAGGACGACGAGGACGTGGAGTCAGGTTGCGACAGCGACGTCGTAGCGCCCTTCGCTCTTGGGCTCTGTCTGTCTCTCTTTATCTGAGGGCTTCGTTGCACGGGCTCCGCTGTATACATGTACGCTACTGTTACTCTCTGATGAGGCCGTGTAGTACGTACCATGTGGTTACGTGTAGACGATCATATATCTCCTGGTAAGGCTATCCTTTCTACGCGTGACACGTGACGCACGTTTCACGGAAAGAGGGTGGGGTGGGTCGTCGAATAGCCCTTCTGCGTTGCGCCTTGTTATTTGTCCCTCTGGTGGCAGATTAAGATAATAGGTTAATGCGAGGCCATCAGGAACGATGACCGGTAGCCACGCAATCGTCGGAAAGCTACGTGGTATGAATTTCCCGCACAGTAATGGTCGTATACGAGATACCGACGTATCGGCTGATTAGATGTAAACTTGACAATTGTTATATATATTTTAGGTCGTCGAGGATTTAACTTGTAGAAACAAAGGAAAAGTTGGTTTATAATTACAAACTTCATTCTTGACGATCCAATATGTATATGTGTATTTGTGGTATATGAGAGTGTACAATAAAGATCGATAGAAGCTAGTGACTTTTTCTAGGGACATTTATATCTGAAAGTCACACCTTGTTAGTATCCACGGGGACTCGTCTTCGACGCGTGTATTCCAGGTTGTTATTGATAGTATTGACGAATTGTATGGAGAGTTTGTTGGGAGGAGGATGACGGTGAGGGGGGGGGGGGGGGGAGGAGTGAGAGAGAGAGAGAGAGGGAGAGAGAGGTTGAAATGATAAAAATTTAATGAACGACGGAGACAGAGATTGGGGTTGAGTTCAGTAGGGTGGGATAGGAGGTATTGGAAAATTGAAACCGCATTGGTATCGGAAGTGCGTTTTCCTAGTGCAACAACGTCCAATATCCGTTCACGAGGTACGAGGGGTAGCTACCCCTGTACACAAACCGAAGAGTGGGCACGTACCACACCCCTACCCCTACACTCTCGCGTTCACCCTTGGGTATGCTGGCTCTTGGGAAATTTACATATTTATTTTCTCTGACGAAAAAAAAAAGAAAGAGTGCCTTCTCGGACATTGTCTCTAATCCCCTGCTTCCCTAGCCACCCACCATTTGACCGTAGGGTCCTGGACCGCAGTCGACTTTGGTAAATAAAAAGTTGAAGCTGGATATCGTGGGGTAGCAGGTGCGGCGTCCGTGGGTGAGTGAATGGAGCAGCAGCAGACGCCACTGGGCTCTTCAAATATGAAGGAACGTGTAGGGAACTAAGATTTCGAAACGTGCAGTGAATTCCGCAAAATGCTATTTCTCTCTCTCTTTCTCTCTATCTCTTTCTGACTCTCCCTCTATCTATCTATCTGTCTCTGTATTTATTTGTAGTCCCTCTAACCGCCATTCTTTAACGGCATCAATTATTAATCGAAAAAAAAACGAGTAAACCTACTGGGGGGGGGGGGGGGGGGTCGCTCCTCCACAAACCCCCGTAACTTTCATTTTCTACGGGTATAGGGAATATTGCTTGACCCTG
>JAYRCB010000308.1:0-30255 GCA_036026315.1 Trachelus stipa | reverse complement strand
CCCCCCCCCCCCCCCCCCCCCCCCCCCCCCCCCCCCCCCCCCCCCCCCCCCCCCCCCCCCCCCCCCCCCCCCCACACACAAACCCACGTAAATTTCATTTTCTACGGGTATAGGGAATATTGCGTGACCCTGACCTCCTGAGCTCCGACATCAGCCCACTGAAATTCGTACGGACCAAGAGTCCTATAGTTTGGCAGGTAAAACGTGGTCTGTGCGCATAGCAGACATAACGAAGACCAAGCCGTTCGAGTTGAGCACGTAACTAATTTATTATGCCGAATGACTTTCCTGGTAGTAACTATCTATAGATATATAGATAACGAGAATATCGCTTAATGCAATGCAAATCACGCGATGTCGTGTATATATACATATATACATATATATATATATATATATAACAGTGGATAGGGGTGCAAAGGAGGTGACCTTTTTTCCACATCACGTTTCCAATTTGTGTCCATTGCTCGCGGTCAGAGAGCGAGGGTGCGAAAGCCGATAGGACGGATAGGGATTGCAGTGAGTACCAGGGAGGAGGGTGGCGGGGAACTGTGGGAGGCAGGGGTAGGGAAGGTCAGGGGGGGTTGAAAGCAGCATAAGAGGGCAAAGAGAGGGAGAGGGGATGAGGCTGAATCCGAGAGACGGTGGCGCCGCGACGTAGCTCGCTATCGGGAGTCGCAAAGGCGCCGGCGTTCCTCTCCCTCTAGGGAGGAAGCGAACCAACAGGTATCCGGCGACCCGGAGTTCATCCCCTCCTGCTCTTTCACCCCTTAGTCCCGTTCGGGAAACCCTTCGCACGCTATTTCTTCCTGACCTTCCAAAGAGCCACTCTCTAACGTTTCAACCCCTTTACCGTACACTATACATAGATCTCTCTCTTTCATCCATAATATATATATATATATGCAACTACATCATTATTCTCTCTCTCTTTCTGTATATATATATATATATATATATATATAATGACTTTATACCCTCCAGCATCCATTATAGCGTATGGCTACTCGAGTGAGCAGTGAACCGTGGTAAAGATCATCACTGGTACCTAATGGTAACACTGGTACCAGCACTGCTCTCTTCTAGCTACCACTGGCAAGAGGTATGAAGGGCGAGAGGAGATTGGAGCAAGGGGGGAGGGAAAGGGGGGGGGGAGGAAACCCCTTAACTACAAGCATCCAAAGGCCGAGTACCGTGTCGAGAGAAACGGGCGACGTAAATTGTTAGCGAGAAGGCTCAGTTTCCATCTGGTAGCACATGCCATTGTTTGCCAGGGAGTAGATAGCGATAGAGGGACAATGTGTAGGGGATGGGACATGGGGGTAGAAGATAGCTGCTAGAGAAGAGGGAATTCGTGGTAGGAGAGGGAGGGGTGGGAGGGGGGGGGGTAAGAGTCACTACTCTGTAGTAGAATTTCTCTCTCTCCCTCTCTCCCTCTCTCTCTCTCTCTCTCTCTCTCTCTCTCTCTCTCTCTGATTAAACCGCCAATCCAACCCTCTTCTCGACTGTTACATTCAGCGTGGGGTCCCTCGCTCTTTCCCCTTCCCGCTCCCCCCCCTTTTCTCACCACCCCCCTCGCACCCTGGAGAACGTTGCTCATCGTCTTCTGCTGGGGGCGGGGGGCGGGGGGGGACTACTTGGGTAATTGTCTTGTTTGCCAGGGTGGGTTTCACTAGGCAAGTGTCGTCCTGACCCTCTTCCACCTATATAGAGCACATCCTGTCTCCCCGTAAGGACTAACACAAGCAGGAGACATCCTGGCACTGCCGGGATGTACCAGCTGCGAGAGGATTGGCTGGGTAGAGACAAGACGAAAAAGCATATGTCGGCTTCGGAGTGACGGCTGGATCAGTGTAATGATGCGAGATGTTATTGGAAGTTTGAACGAGTGGACTGTACCTGCCAGGAGTGATATAGGATTATTCGATTGGTAAAATACACTTGCAAAAGCCCAATCGCATTGAGGGTGAGATTAGGGGAGGGTAACGGGGGCGCTCCTTTAATACATTTTATATCGCGCGAAAACAGAATTTCACGTACTCCTTGATCCTCCCGCCCCCCCACGCCCCCGTTAAACACTTACATTTATGTATGACGTATCTACGTAAATTTTACACAATGTTTCTGTGACCTTATTCGCGACAAGGGTAGGGAATGGCAAGGACATTTTTTATCCGGTTAAAGGCTCGTTAGGGGGTTGAAGAGTAACGGGGATGCCGTAATGGTCACGTGCCCGTTTACGACCGAATCCAACAGGACCCAGACTCTCCTTTTTATCCAGATTCGATTTTGATTTCATCCCCGGCAGCAGGTTCGGCCAACTTCTGACGATGCCAGCCTTCGTCTAAGGGGTGTCACGTGTGAATTTTCAATCCCTCGGAGCTACAGCGACAAGGATACGTTATATCGATCGACATGGGAAAAACCCGTTGGTAAGGGATGCTGTAAGCATCAACCAGGCTGAAGGATCACTGGGCTGATCGAAGAAATGCTCACCACGCGCCGGCTCGCGCTTACTACCTACCCCCCTAACCCCCCTACCCTCTACCCCCTACCCCCTACCCCCCCGTCCCCCTCTGATCCTCGTCTCTATCCCCAGAAAACGGGATATTACTTTACCCCGAACGCTTCATTGAATCCTGCCTTTACGATCCAACTATAAAGCTTCGGGCGCCAAAAAGGTAAACATTAAGAATCGCCCTTAGTTATAGGGACACAACCCCTTTAGAACCCGGGGGGAGGGGGACGTCATTACAAAAAACGCCTACGTCGTGCAACTCCGGTTAACATTGAATATCGATATCAAGGTAAGTGGTTGACGTAAAAAAGAAACGAGAACCATAGAGAATGGAGTGTACGAGGGTTAAAATATCTGAAGTAAGGGTGAATCGATCCTGATACGTTATAAATTGGTCGAGTGAATTAACACAAGCGTCATTAGCGGCGTATATCAAATAAGATAGCTGCGAGGCACGAACAACCCTTATTTCCCACCGTAGCTGCTATTCCATTTTCTCATCCCTCGAGAGACCGAAGGGACTTTGATGGAATCGTCCGTATTAGAGCGCGGGAGGTTTTTCACCCTGTCAAAAAAAAAAGTCAAAATTATTTATTTATTCGATTTTTTTAACTCGTACATTTTTACACCATTTTTGAATCCTTTAATCGACGTCGCGACGCAACGTCGTACACGTGGTTCACGACTGGAATAGACACCCGTTAAGAGAAGGACGCCAGGAGTAAAACGTTCGCTCGTCAATTTAATCTTGGTCCATTCGTATCATGCGACCCCGTCTTACTCTGGGACGAAATGTCCTGGCTACGGCGAAGAGGCTGGGCCGTGGACCACTAGGGCTGGATGGCATTATTCCATCTTTCACGCCCTCCCCCCCGAAAGCCCCCCACAATCTTATCTGTGGATACCCAACTCCTGGTGATCTGCGGATCTCCAGATTCCAAAGTAAGGACCCGGAGATTGATGAGCTCGGACTTGGAAGACCCGCATCTCGCGTCTTTGATCCCTGGACCAACCCTGATCTGCGGTTCCCTCGTGATCCCTGATCACCGACAGGAGCATTCATCCTCCAGCCCACAACCCGATCCAAGAGAACAATACGTCGAAAACATAAAAGTAAAACAGCCAGGCCAAGGATGCTGCGAATGAATGAATAAAAATTTGGAAATAAGGGTAAAAGCACTTTTTCGGAAACCTGCAGAAGGGACTCGGTAGGTAATATCCATAGGAATTCCCCTCCTCGTAAAAGCCCATAAGAATTTAAGGAAGGCAGATCCTGATACCCAAGGACCACCTGGACCCGATTGACCCGTCCCTATCCGCGACATCTGGAATAGAAGAAATTACTTCGGACAATGACGAGAGGAAGGACAATTTCACAGCTGGGTCAGGACCCATCCGGCCTCTAGTCTCTGGGATAGAGAGAGCTAATCAGCAAAGTGGTACATTTGCGGTATCCGTATATCTCCAACCTTCTCCTACCTTCGGACGCTTCGACGTATCAAGACTCCGTCGAAAACGTCACTCGGCGACGGCCATCTTGATTCGTTAGCCTCACGTAACGTCATTGCTCCCAACAATAATTGGTCGATTGGCAATGCTCGTCCGTGCACATTCACAACCCCTAATCGTAGCCTCGTGTATCAGATAAAACCAACCATAAACCTAGGGTACAGTCTACCGAGCGTTATTTCCACCTGAGTCGTATATACAGATATACTGTGCATTGTAAAACCTGGCTGACTACCTACAAACTCTTTCTACTTTCTATACCGTACAGACGCTTTCACCTAGAATGGCCTCTTGGAAATTTCAAAACCACGTCTCAATACTTTTGGTCCCTCTCGCTCTCTCCCTCCTCACTTTCTCTTTGATAAATATAAGAAAGAAGGGCCACCGCTAACACGGAACAAGCAGCAGCGGCGTTTCTTGATGGGCAGAAAGCACTCTTAGCTCAGTGTAATACACCTTAATGGAGCTCCCAAGCTAGTGGCACGGGTATAATTTCATCCGGCCGTTTCTTCCATTTTGCCATGAGGATGAAAGTACTGGTAAAGAAGTGCTGGGAGGGAGAGAGAGAGAGAAAGAGGAAGATGTAGGGGGGCGAGTAACAGGCAAGAAGGACAGAGAGGAACGAAATAACAAGAGGTGAGGAGAAACGAGTCGAGAGGGGAGAGGGGATTGAACGGTGGAGTCAGCAAAGAGAATCTTTAGCCGAAGCACGTGGATGTTAGTGCTCGTAAACCGGCTTCGCACGTTGCCTAGAAAAGTTATGTGTTTTTATTTACGAAAAAAAAATTCAGGCAAATAAAATACAAGGGAACGACAACGGCGAGCTACCTGTAATCTAGTGGCACTGATAGCGCAAAGGATATAATAGCTTCTTACAACGTTATCCGATAACGATAAGTACTGTAGGATAATTACTAAAAAGACAAAAAAAAGAATTTTGTATATCACTAAAAAAAAATTACCTACCTTACGTCATATCGTATTTCAACACGTCATATCTTCTTGGACGATCTCAATTCCGTTTCTCAACCCTCGTCATTTCTTAGGACTTTATCGTAAGAATTGTTTCGGGCTTATCAGTTATCCCAGCATCACGCTGACATCTGGACCACGATCGTTTCATTTTTTACCCGAATTGCCAATCGAAACGTAAAATAAAATCATCTCCATTGTCGACTTGTCTCGATAGCAGGAAGGCTAAGATACGTCGATAAAATTGCCAAAAAATTCCAACAAAAAATTCCGACAATGGGAAATTTTCTTACTCCCAACCCTCGGCACGGAGTATCATTTAACCAAGGAGCGAGTTGGTTGAATTAAAAAAAAAAATTTGTTCTCGAATAAAAAGGGCGAATAACGTCGGCGCTACGAGCAAAACAAAGTGATAAAGAGCCGACGGATAAGATGCGATCGCGCGAGTCAAACGAAGCCAAAGAGGAAGACCATTATACGCCATTATAAACTGTGCCAATAAAACAAACCCAAGCGAGCGCGAACAAAGCGCCAAGATAAAATTTTACGTGAAACTACGTATCGGCGGAGCAAAAGATACAATTATTATCATAAACTTTTTGCAAGGCCAAATTTCGATTTTTGGTTCCTAGTTTTATATTTCAAGAATGACAAGGACCGAAAAGAGGGTGGGTCCCCCCCTCCCATCATCGAAGTCGTACGAGATCCAGGCGCAAGGTGCCAGGTGTGGAGGAGGGGGGGCAGTGTAAAATACCGACCAAATGGCTCGTTCCTCCAAGTTCAGCATCCTGAGAAAGTCCAGGGCGAATCTCCTGGCTTCGAGATAAGAGAGTCGGTGAAAGGACGAGAGACGGAAAGCCGAGGGTGGGTCGTTGGGATTCGAGTACCGATATGGATGACCCTGGGGGATGAACAGGGCGAGGGAAAAGTTTGTCGAGTTACCGAGCGAATAAAGAATAAAAGAAAAAAAGGAAGAGAGAGCGGGGTGGGTTTAGAAGAATAAAGAAAAAGCGACGGAGGGGTCGAAACGGGTTATCAGACTATAAACGATAAAGCCGTTAATTTGTCAATTTTTCGAATTTGGCAACCCCGATTACCGAATTGCGTAAATCTGACGAACGTAAAAATATAAATACGAGTCGGAAATACAGGCTCGAACCTCGCGTGCTGTGTGCATCGATCCTGGAAAAGGCGTCCCGACGCCCCCCAGGCGTCGCGCGACTTGTTGAGCGCCATCTGTCCCGCTGTCCTCTTCTCGTACTAGCTTTCGCTACCGTCAATGAATCCCATAAACAATGCTTGTTCTTATGCAAGCAACCCCCCCCCCCCCCACTCCTACCCATCTACCATACATCTAACCGTATTAAAAAAAGAAAATTTTGTTTTCCTAAAATCACCCTAAAAAATACACGTCTCGCCATAATATAATACATCGGATACCATATAACTGTTTACATGTGAAACAGCCAACAATATTGTCCCAGCCTATTCCAGTTAGTCGAAAGGTCCCGAAACCGAGTAACCTATAGGTATACCCAGAGAGCCACGATAGAGGGATGCATCGTGTACGAGAAGGACGAAGAGAGAGAGAACGAGTAAAGCTAAAGAGAGAAAGCACAGCAGTAACTTTATTGCGCGGTTGGCCGACCTGTCAGCCCTCGGCCACTCTCGGGTTAGTTTCTAGGAGTCCCATCCGTGCGAAACGATTAACAGACTCCGCGACGCCGATGACCGAACCGATTTTACGAGAATTGGCCACCGTCGAGATTGGTCAGCCTGTCAATCGCGTAAAGTCTCCCCGGCAGACAGTCGCGGACAGTGTTTGTCAACGAGTAGCCGTGGAGAGCGAAGCAAAACTTTTGACAGTTACTGTAACGCCTGTAAACAGACCGTGTTGCGTCATCCGAGTCACGTGTCCGCCATTTGTTCCGCATCTACAAAGTCTCTTATTACAATCTGTTATGCGATCGTTCCTACACAGAGCTACCTGACATCAGAGACCGTCTAATGTGACAGTGTGACGTAAGAGAGCGACATATTACAGTTTCCCGACTCGGGCCACTGTAAACCCACGAGATATTAGGTTAAGGAGCGCGGACGGTATCGGAGGCTATAATATTTCAGTCTCGTGCGACGTCCTTTATAATGCGTATCAAATTACGATTGGAACTGCCGTCGGTCTAGCAGCGACTGCGCGCGAACCCTGTTAATGTAATTTCTAATAAAAGCGACAAAGGGCGTCTACCCGAATTCGTAAACCTTATCTATATTAATGAACGGGCTCGAGTCATCAGACTGCGGAAATGTAGGACGCGCGACCCATCCCTTCGCTTAACCATCATCCCCGTCTCCCATAAGCTTCGTATCCTTTGCTCCCTCGCAGTCGGACGGCCTCTTCTGTTTCACCCCATTGCGCGACGGGTCTTTCGCGTCTACCCCTTCGCCGACCCCTATGCTGTCTAGCGCGCGTGATTAAACTTAATGATGATTAATCGTCCAGCGGCCTGCGGCTGACCAAACACCATCCTGACGTATTAGCTCGTCTAGGGTAGCCAGAAGCCAGTCAGGTCCTACTGGCTTATACGGCAGCCTCTACGAAAGAGCGTCTTCCAAGGGATGCCTGCTCCCATTTAAAAGCCCTGTAATTTACATGGGAACGAATCAACGGGCAATCTCTGCGCGTCCAGTCATTATCCATCGGTTTTGACGTTTTACCTAAACGGGGTGAACGAGAATAATTTAACGGAGTGACGTCATCGTTCACCCTAACCTACCGTAGGGTACAGCTAATACTTCGAATAGGTATTAGCCGACGATCGACATTTCGACGATCATGAAGAAGAGTAGGAGGAGGGGGAGGAGGAGGGGGGGGGAGCGAAAAAGAGAAGAAAGTAGCAGATCGCCAAGCTCTCTTAAAATAGAATTTTTATTTCAAGAGCATCCCCCCACCCCCGACTCACCCCACGTCACTCCCCTTATTTTCTCCTTGGCTGAATTTCATTTCAATCGTCGAACGAGAGCCCTCTGTAAAGTTTTTATTCTTGGGAGCTTTTTTTTATTTCTTCCGAACAAAGGACCGGTTGAAAAGGAGTGAAAGGGGGGATGGGGGGGGGAGGGAGACAAAAAAGTTAAGGTATAACCCGGCTGCGTAACGTTACTGTAACGCGTGGCTAACATATCCGACACACGTACCGCTACGTGACGTGTCCCCAAACGAGCCATTTGCTCTCTCGTGGGACGTCGCGACGCTCGGCGTCTCCGTTGTGCTACGGCACGACGTCGACACCCATCGTCCGGACTGATGACGACATCACGGCAAGCCGGTGCGTGAAAGATCGTTCACGCACCTCGATGAACGATGAGACGCCGGGCGTCGTTCTCTCGACGTCGTTCCGCTGCGTATACACGGAGAGAACGACCCTCGATTCTAACTGAGCAAGCAGAGAGAGCTACCCTCTAAAAAGGTATCTGGCCTCGTCCCCTGTTTGTGCACAGGGGAGCGATACAAAGCCCATCCCTATTAAAAGTATTTTAGCAGTCTTTTCCAGCAATTATTTCGAAAGCTTTTTTTTCCCGCCTCACCTCCCGTACCGTCCCTTCGACAAAAAAGTAACAAAGCGACTCGACCAAATATATTAATTAAAAGGGGAAGAAAAAAATTGCCGAAACATTTGATATACACTACGCGCACCAGATCGACGCTCAGCGTCGTCCGGCTGGTTCGCCCTTCGGCAAGTGCGCCCAACGGGCTGTTCCATATTAATGCACGAGCGGTACGAAGCGATAAAGTATAAGCTATGAAATATTGAAATGGTATTTTTGCATAGAGGCATTTGGAGCAGACACTCGGACCGTATGCATGCACAGATACGAGAAGGACGTAGAGAAGAGAGGGGGATGAAAATGGAGGGTTGGTTAGATCCGAACTGGCAACTGAGAATCCAATGGGACACGCAGTTAACCCTTGAACCCCTTTTTTTCAACCCTCTGGCAAAGTATCAAATTCGCCCCTCAACCCCCAGAGTAATTCGTAATGGGAACAATCGCAAGTATCAAGTGTATATAATTCAGCCTGGCAGTGGTTAAAGTTTTATTTGTCCGTTCGAACGATCCTCTCGCTCCGTATCGGCAGCTGCACCAATTCGTTTCATCCCCTGCGCGAAATCGCCTTGGTTTGCACTTGATTCGATCCCCTCGCTAAAATGTTAAATTATTCCGTAACCATGCCAAATGGCCGATCTAAATGCGCTCGACCGACCAAAAGTGGTAATACGTTACCGGTTATTGCTGGCACAAGCAAGCGTCTTGGCGTGCACTTTCCAATCGGCCGAATAACGACGTTCCTTACGTAGAAGATGCTGCGAGGCATCGGAGACGAGAAAGTCCGTAGGATCGGCCGTCCCGAGAATAAAACTTAAAAAGACGTAAGTCGAAAGTTGAATTCTGAACGGTATCAATTTTCAAGGGAATACAGTTGTGAATTTTGAGATCGGTTAGCTCTGTCTCGCTCTAACATACAGGAGCGCCCATAAGAGCGTCTCTCTCGCACTCGCAGCGGGCTATAGGAAATAAAAAATTTTCTTAACAATCCCCCTTCCTGCCGATCGATAGGTCATATCGATGACCTTTCAACGAACTTTTCTACTATCTTGTACACTTTGATCGTGCAATATCATCGAATCGTAGACTAGTGGCGATTCGCGAGTACAAAGGCAATTTGTATTTTAGACAGGGCGGTAAACGAGGTTCGTGCCTCTAACGTACCTGGACGGACAAGGACGTCTCGCGATGAAAAAACGGAGGGACCAGAAAGGAGGCAAAAGGAAAACGTGAAGAAAGTGCGAAGAAAGGGAAGAGGGAACCCAGGAGGAACGTCATCGATCGCCCCTATCTTCGTTACTTCGACTCACCGGAGCGAACTCGTGCTCGTATTCATATTCATATTTCAAAACTCGCATCCACGGCCCATTGTGTCGTTGAATACGCTATGCAGAATGCGTCGTCTGCCATATAACGTTGTGGCGCACCCGCCTTCTGAATTAGTAATAGCCCGTTGACAACGGCCGCCGCCACCGCCGCCTCCTCCGCCAATGCTGCCATCTCCGCACTGGCAACGCCACCATCTACCGGCTGCCCGGCTATATCCCTGGAATACAGAGAGAAACGCAATTTGCCCGTGATATTAATTCCTGTAATGGATTACCCGTTAACTATGCAACACCGCCGGCTAATTTATGTACCCACGCGAATACGGGAGTCACGGATGCAGACGTGTTGTGAGATTTCGTGGCAGGAAAAAGACGAACGGGAAAAATATACCGTACGTCCCATCCCAAACAGTACACTTGAAGTCGCCGCGATCGAAAACGAATTTTCCCCTCGTTTTCGGGCCAAAATCTAGTGACATCGTCGGGCGATCAAATATTTTGGAAATTTCGATTTGTGCCACGGAAATAGACACTATCCCAAAAATCAAGGGAAATAATCGAATCTGCCAAACGACTTATCCTTCCGTACGGTAAGTAGTAAGATTAATAAAAAATTTCATATACGCAATTTGCATGTGACATTTAATTATGCTAAAATATTTGACCACCCAAAAATATCACTAGATTTCGGCACGAAAACGAGGAACATACGGTATACAAGGTGGGGGGGAAGACAAATGAATCGTCGAATTGACTTGGTAGCAGGGACGGTTTGGGTGGTGGAGGAGAAGCAGGGGAAAACACTAGGATAACGATAATATCCTTGAAAAGGAGCTTAGACCAAGTGTCCTGGGAAATGGAGGGTTCAGGGGGGGAGGAAAAGGGTCCTCCGCCCCTGCAACCGTCCCTGGCGCCGCTGAATTAATAAAGCTCGAGAGCTCGTCTACGTTGGACCGGTGCTACTCTCGGATGAAAAATAGCATCCCTAATTGACGAGCTTTTAATGTAGTTTAACGGATAGGGGAGACTTTGGAGGGATAGGGAGGGGGGAAGGAAGGTTGACAAAAAATCTGTAACCAATTGTTCCAGGAATCTCCTGGTACTCGAATCCTGGGACACGTCCAGGACCTTTTGTTTTCATTAAGACGCCTGTCGCTGAGGTCCTCAAGAACTTCTTAGGGATATGGGTAACGTGAACAGTGAGGTCCTCCTCTTGGTCCAGATCTTAGAGACTGTGCACTGTTGGACCAGCCTCATTCCCCAGGGTCTCCCGTGAATAAGTAGGGAGTTGCTGTGAATTCGTTGTAAAATGTTTTTTTTTTCTAAATCTACTCCACCCGACAGCCACGAGACTCGAGGTAAAGAAGAGCCAAGCTCTGAAGGTCCCATAATTCAGTGGAAACGAGTCGCGAAAAGAAATGCGCTGGGAAATGAAAAGAAATGGCGACGGGGATATCCCGGATCTGGAATATATCCTGGCATCAGCCCGTGTCACGCCTCGCGCTATTAAATCCCAAGGAGTTTAGTCCTCCGAGAATCCTCGAACGAACGACTTATGGATTACGGGTAATACTGCCGTAGCTAGCAAATATCCTGGACCTGCGTTTAATTTACGAGTCCAGTATATATATACATATATATAGGCACGAAACGTAACGCCGCTGCAGCCTCACGAGGCTCGGAACAGTTACCACGGTGCCCTAGAAAATTGTATCCATATTGCACCTATACGTGTTCGGTACCAGTTTGTAAGGTTGATCCAAAATAAAAAAAAAAGACTGTAAAAAAATCTCTAGAGAGTACCTCAATAATGACGCAACCCTCTGAAATTCGTCTCTTGAAATTCCTGCAGCTTCCTTCAGGACCGTCGCCACACTCTGGTACGTGATGACGTTATAGGCACGTACCTAATCCCAAGAAGAACCTACAATTTCCAAGTATTCCCTACGTGTTCCCATGACGTTCTTCAACTCCCTGTAGGTACCGGTGCTACTACGGTCGGACGTACGAAGTACATAAAAATAAGTAAAATTCTTTCTCAAGAGCGAGTACCGATGGTAAGGAATGATGACGAATGATGACGTGAGTTTTCTGGTAGAAGATTAAACGATAGAAGGTCCCGCGAACGTTTCGAGGTCAGAGGTCAAGGGGCTCACGGGGCTCACGGGTCAGCTACGGACAACGTCGCCTAATGACAAGGTAATCGAATTGGCAGGAGTCTATGGTACACGCGCGAGGTATTCGACGAGAGACTTTTCCTTCCGCCAATCAACGCTAACCAGCCTGGACCCGGTGCGAACAACCGCGTAGTTCCACGAATCGTCCGCCAGGAGCCGTAAACCCGCAGAAGCGGAATCGCTCGCGGAAAGCGGAAAGCTTACAACTGGCTCTAACAAGGGGCTCGATTGAATCTAGGTGCCTTCGTCGGAGACTGTGTGAAAGTGGAGGCTCTCGTACTGATTGGGGCCAGGTTAGGTTAGGTCGTTCTACCCAGTCTGACCAACCAGACGGTTAATTACCTATCCGAATCACTACGTGACTCAACGTATCTCGCGTGATTACTGATTATCCCCTTGTGGTCTCTCTCGTCGACTCTCTGAACTTCCGGTTCCCGTTGACACTCCCGTTCTACCCAGTATACCGGAAGCACCGATGCCACCGCCACGTGACTCATCTCAAAAATCGCAAACTTGCATAATCACTACTGGACGTTCTAGAAGAGCGGCTACATTAACGTACCGATTTTCGGAAATCCTTTGAAAAAATTGCTGCCCTGTTACACATGATAGTAAGTTACACGATAACGAATAAACTTTACGATGGCATGATCAAAGGTTGGGATAAATGTTTTTTTCAAAATTTCAATTAATACTTACACGAGTACCGAAGTTGCGTTGGTTTAGTTTTTAATTATATCCATTTCATTTCCTTTGGCAATCCCTTGGATGTACGCGCAACGCTACATACAGGCTGCGGAATCTCATTCGGCCCTGTGCAAATGGCAAATAATATTTATTCATCCCACACGGCTCATCGAGCGGTACTGTAATTATGCGAACGAATTCGGATATTTGGTTCGACGCAGTCGACTCGTTAAATCCAATTCATCCAGTGAAATAACACCCTCAATTATTGCCGCGTGTCTACAGTCACCGCGTACAATCTCTTTCTACCCGCCGTCAACCCCACGCGACTACTGATTGTTAACAGTGGTTCGTATCGATATAGCCAATGACTGTGTAACGACCTCGTCCCTTTAGAATTCAAGGAGAGGCACTCTTAAGATATTACAAAAATAATGTCTCACCCCTTAAAGATAATCAATAATCTACTTATATTTTATCCCTTGGAGGTGGCCGTGACTGATAGAGACAAATAGATTATTTGCCTTAGTATTAAGATCCATGTTAGAATTAATTTGTCGTATATCGAAAATATTGTAGCTTTCCAAGGATTCCGATTGGTCACTTATGACTGATTTTAGCAGCTTTGTAAGCCGATTTTAAAAATAGTAGTTGATTGTGAAAAATGCTTCGAAGAGAGACAGGTTGATTTACAAAAGTGACTATGTTATCCCTGAAAACCGTAATTGGTTCATGAATGCTGTATTGTAATTATGAAAACTTCGCAACACGTGGAAATTAACGAATTGATTTGTGAAAGAATAGATTGATTCGAAATTTCGTTGATTGTGGGAAAAACGCTAGTGTAAATTGTTTGCTCGGTACATAAATTGTATTTGCCTCGAGTACAATGCAGTGCGATACTGTAATTGTCCAACGCGCCGCTGTCTTTCGTGGCGCGCGCGTCGTTGCGGTTTACATATAAAAAGCCCCGTGTAAATCAGACGGAATGAAAATAGCGAGTCGACGCGAACATTAGTACAGTACGTCGGACACGAAACGCAATACGTGCTCGTAAAGCAGGCTGAAATACAAGGGGATGAATAGTGGGGTGACAGAAGTGGCGGGTTAGGTGGTAGTAATAAAATTCATCATTCGAATAACAGCGATGGCTTTTCGTTCGGTTAAAATGGCCAATTTGCATAGCAACGGATCGCTAGAGGCCGCTCGTAGGCTGGTGTGCGTAAAAAATATGTAAAGCGAATGAAATGGAGGTTTAAAAGTGTAAAAAAAAGATAAATCGACCAAGAAAAGCAACAAATAGAACAAAGTCAAGACTCTAGAAATGATAGAATTCGAACGACGCATGCGCAGTAGCGCGTCTCGCAGCGCTCACAGCTGACTGCACTCATCGAGGTTACAACTGTCCTGCGGGTATGGTAGTAGTTAAATTTCGAAAATTGATGAACCGCGTCCAGATCGTCAATGAGGGTACGTTAAATCCCCTTCCATCACTCCAGCATTCCTCGTCCTCGGATCCCTGGCTTTCGGTCAGCTGCGATCGATAAATAAGTGAGTACAGTCAACCGTATATCCCCACGCCTAATAAACTTTCGGTGCGTATCTGTCGCAGGCTCTCTGCTTTCCCAGGTAGAAATAGCAACAACAGCGGCATTAGTCGCCGAGCTACCCTATAGTTACGTAGAGTAGCGATGCGACCATCCAGTCAGATAGATAAATAAACAAACAAACAAGGGAGTCCAGGGACAGGAGGCCAAACGGACAAGCATCCTAACTCCGAACGACATCAATTATGGGCATCCAATTCAGTTCGGCCGATATAATTTGGGGCTAATGAGAACGCTACATCACGGCTTTTCGGACTCATCCACTAGGCAACGTCGGGATTCGCCCTTGTCCTATCGAGGGTCTGTATCTGATTGTTATACAGAGAGAAAGGACGTCCGTGTATATTCGTGGTGTAAATGGTGCAACTGTAATCTCCAGACTCAACGAAAACTCACGGGAGGAAATGGCTGGTGTATCCTTGTTCTCGTTATCGAATTAGCTCGGAAGCATGGGGAATGACTCATGGAGGGAAAGTCCATAGGGTTAAGTAAGGCGCAGGGTGATGATAGGGAAGCCACGAGACAGAGTCAGAAAGAGACAAGCAGAGTTATTTTCTTGACGATTCTCGCAACCTTCAAGCGGTGTTAGTAGACTGCTGTATACTCTAGTGGAAAATGTTCATCCGCTTGTAAAAAGATGGTGGTGAAGTGTAAGACTGAGTTGAGTGACGTAACGGGTATACAGGGGTAGCCAAGGCCCCATGGGTACAACCGGTAAGAAAGGGCTAGGTGTGCAGACTAGAGTCCCAAACGTACATGAAGGGGATGACTTTGTTATCTCCTTTTCTCTTTGTCTTATCCTTCTTGACGTTTCCTTTATTCTTTTCTTTTATCTTTTTCTCTTAGCCATTTTACAGGGAAACTCCTCGCAGTCCCTCCTCTATGGTTTTAGAGTCTCTGCGGGCCAGTGCTATAACTATAGACGGACGACCAAAGCTCGTAATAAAACTCTTTATGCAGACAGAGCATGCTTGTGAAAAGGGAGTTAGCATATGTGCATTAGTGCATAAAAGTGAGAGAGAGAGAGAGAGATTCTCTCTTACTCAAACAGAGCAATATATATATGATACCATAAGGAATCTTATTAGAAATGCCAGCTAGCTTAATATTGATTCTGCATCAATTTGCATTGTTTCTAGCAATTCGATCGGAACTATTCGTGGTTCCTCGATTCAACTCGCAGTCGCAACTGTGCGAACGCAGCCTGAGGGTTTCACACGGGAAACTATTCCGCTTAGTATAACTAGCGTGCCTATCCAGTAACGGATCTTGCAATATCTCACGATTTCGTATTCGAGATGGCAGGCCTAGTTAACCTGAGTACATATATATATATATATATATTTGTGAATCTGTAGGTTGGTAGTATTATCAAGCGAATGTAACTGCAATGATCCAGGTACAAACCCCCTGGCAAACTAACCTATAAAACAGAAATGACCGCTGGTTGTCGTGACAGAGACAGTTCCATGGAAATCATCATTTTGTTAGTCTGTTTGGGGTAACAGCTGCCGTCTGGCGGTTGACCGCTAAACGCTAATTGGACGATACCGTTAATTATTCATAAATAAACTGACGCATCGCGTTCATGGAAACTTTGATGCGTTATTACTGGATTTCAATCTTTCTGTCTTCCTCATTAATTTTCAATCGTTGCACTGTCATTGCCACTGCATTATTTTTTTATTTATTTAAAAAATGGACTAATAAAAAGGTACTCTTGCTTTGTAATATTTCTGCTTGCTTGAATATCCTATTCGTATTATTAAATCCATGCTTTTGTTGATTTTAACTGGAGCGAGTGTATTCGGCTTTATTAAGAACAACAGTTGGTTAGGTCGAGATTAAATACCTCTGGCATTCCAGTGCATGAGGTAGTGAACAGAATTTTTCCTACCTTTGTTCTGCGGCAATGCTTCGTCAGGCTGATAGAAAATCACACTCACCCACTCAGTCACACTCACTACGGGCATTGATTAACAATTAATATTCTCGCGATTCAGAATCGCTGTATTTTTTTGTATTATCGAAACTCACTTCTTATAATTGACTTTGCTTGCAAATGTCATTTTTCAGGACGCTTCTGCCTTTACTGTATTCCCTTGGCGTTCCTAATACGGTGGCACCACCTAGCGGACACATTTAGTACCACATATAATCGTACATAGAACGTACACGTTCTGACTATATGCAGAACGATTAAATGAATATCACTCTATCTTTAGTCATTTGAAACGCGTGGAAATGGCTCTGTCACTTGACGTTTCAAGATGAACTTTGAAAACGAGGGTATCGTGATATTCGATGAATGTCAACACTCCTACTCCTAACCCCCCTCCACCCCTTTCTTTCACCAAATTCATATTTTTTTTAACTCTCTCGGGTCACCCTATAGCTATATCGACTAAACTCTACCAACCCCTCTGTTACACTTTTCATGGTAAAGGGGATAAAGTGAAAAGACGCGAAAATAGAGACTCGCGCGACACAAGGGCGCGATATTTATATATATATATATATACATTTCTTAACCAGCGAAGATTGAAATATTGAAATATAGTCCCTTAGAAAAATTGTCCTTTCCATTTCTGTCACGTTCTCGCGCTTCTGCCTTTTTCCTCAGGGCTCGTTCTATAGCTGTCGCCCGTACTGTTTTCCTTTTGAGAAGCAGCTCCGTCTCAACGCCTTTTGAAGATTTTAAATAAAAAATGAATCAATAATATATGTCAATATAGCCGGTACAAATTCAACTGAAAATCCTATTTGAGTAGAGGCAAGATAATAGAAATGCGCATATTCATAATTGGCCTTAACGCAACTTAACTCGAGTGTAACTCGTTAAATCTCCTAGATTAGAACGCGCGCCGATGCTCTCGCGCAAGGCTTTGCCAACGTTTGCGACTTAAGTAGCAATATTTCGCCGTATAATTTTCCGCGTAAACACGAATTTAATCAAGAGCCGGATTAGAGGATCCACAGCTGCAATTGCCGACACGCGCAGCCATAACCTCCTAACGGATTTCGTCCTTTTAACGTTGGCCTCTTCTTCCTCGTCTCTTTTATCGCCAATGGCCTTCCTCTTCATTCTACTTTTCTCATATGTCTCCTCGTTCACCTTTGTTTTCTTTAAACAGCACGAGAGACGCAGACGGAGATTTAAATTCGCACGCCTCCCGATATCTACAGGGACCACGTTTGCGATTTCGAGCTGATCCTAGTAAACTCGTGGCTGGAATAACATTCGAGCCAGGAACCTCCGGAAATGACCTAGTATCAACTCACGATTCGATAGCAACATCGTCTCCGTGGATTTGCCGTAATATAGAGATATACCGTGGTACAATCATGGTGGATATACAGTAAGGTAACCTAAAACCATACATGATAGATGCGTATGGACTTAAGCATGAAAGCAAACACTCTGGACTCCGTCGATAAAACAGAGATTATAGGGTAAACGTAGATTGAAAATTAAATCCTTAAAATACCTAATTGTTTAATAATTGATGCTCGAAGCACTTTTTACCATTTATGGCCATCGACGTCATTTATGTGTAATGAATATGGCCAAAAATGGATCAAATCGATGGCCACAAACGGTACTAAGATGGTCAAAAACGGTACTTCCACCCTACAGGCTACTCACGATATTTGGATACTCGATGAGTTTTCTGTCGGTAAATTATTCCTTTAAACTTTTTTCCTGTTGCTTTTCAATTTTCAGGTTAACTGTGTGTACAGTCATAGAAGAGAAATATTACAAAGGCAAACTCGTCACTGGTCCATTGGTTAGCCATGTCGGCTCTCCCGGAAATACCATTTTGGAGGGTCCCACGTATCCGGAAAGCAATAATACCGGAAGCAGTTTTAATAAAAGTTTGACTGCTATATATTATATCTACCCTTGGCAGCCTAGAACCTGCCCCTGCCGTCACGTTGTATTTTTCGAATTGTGGTTGCTCTTGGATCCTTCTCACTCCTAGAGCTTGAGACTGAATTTTTAGCTCTGCAACTTCCTCTGTATACCCGGAAGAGAGACGTCGTCATACCTTCTCAGAGGGTGAAAGTAGGTTTTAAAAATTGTTCATATTTTCTTCCTCGCTTACCGAGCGTCTACGCTGTTAAACTTTATTAATAAATACTAAATAAACTGTGGGAAAAGGATTTGTTTGCTGGACGAAAAGGAGAGAACGTTGAAAAAGTTCTCTCAAACAATTTATTGCGTCCACGCGTGACACCCGGCCCGTGCTCCGGGGTTAATAATCCCCCGGAAGAGAAATTTTTTTCCTCTAGCTATTTTTTTTACTTCTCCCACTCTTCCGTAAATTATCCAGCATCCCGGTCGGCTGCTCTACTTCGCTCGAAAAAATCCGATGAGAATAAAACCGATTTCCAGCGTATTAATTTTAGGATGACTATTGGCTGTCGTGGGGGGGAGGGAGGGGTTCGGCTGACGAACCACCCCTCTAACAAAACAGACCTCTTCAGGGTCTAGTCCCAGTCCAGATTCCACTGTGGCCGCCATTTCTGTATCGGGAGTAAAGGAAAGCGAAAAACGAGATAAGGGGAAGTTATTAGACCGCCATAAATTGTTATTCTCCGAGCGGAAATGGTGTGTGCCTACTGCCGCAAGAAATAAATATCCGAAGCCCGAAGCGATGCGGCTCTCAGGGATACCAATCGATCGGCAAGATAATTCCGATCTATCATCCATACAAAAGAAATTCAACAATGGCTCCGACAACTGGAACTTATTGTATCGCCTGTGCGCCCTGTCATTTCGAAAATTTACCCCTTCCTCGAACAGTGACCTATATCAAATATATATATACTATATATGCACACACACTATACTCAACTAAAGTTCCCCAATGAACGAGAACCTTAAATAAATTTTCTATAAAAAAAACTGAACATTTTCAAAATTCCTCTTGACAAAAAATTCTCAAAATTCTTTTAAGCTTTCCCGGTTAGCAGCTCTTTTAAAGAGAACAGATTCACCGTCCGTTTCTTCAGAAAGATCTCGCGGTCCTTAATTTCCTGTTCGCTCGCAAATTTGTATACAAACGACTCCCGAAGTCTATCCGACGCGTTGCCGCATCTAAATTGGAATCTCGACCTCTCCGGCGTCTCCGGCGTCCCCGACCCTCCTGGGCTATCCCGCTGGTAGAGAGACCTTCGGCCCGAGGCAGTGATCCTGGGCAAATCGCAAAATAGCAAAATCGTTTAGTTATTACACCATACCAAAAACAAAGAATCCTTTGTTTAATCTATATACGAACCGCATGCCAGAAATAGTAACGAGCGGAACGTGGAATACGAAACGTAATTTTCATTCAAGAATATACAGAGGCAAATGGAGAGCTGGAAAATGTTAGAAGAGGTTCGGTCCGTATTCCGTATTCCGCAAGTGGTTTCCGCGACTGTTCCGCCCGTATGCACCGTGGTCTCGCTCTCAAATATCGCTTACGCTACCGCCTTCAAATATTTACGAGTGACGGAGAACTCTGTGGAATTGCTCCAGGGAACAATACAGCCTCCGAGAGGAGTGGACCGCTCGTTCCGGCTGGTTCTATACTCGTTCCAACGTTATGCCAACTCACACATTTCTCACAAATATTCAGCCTCCCCTGGCGAGGGAGACTCATGGACGTTTCTGCGGTCTTATTGTCAGTACAGAAGAGTTTACATATTTATATACACATATCTACATACAAACACATACATACTCTATGTAAGCGCAGACCTACCTGTGTCCTACATCCTCCACCCTGCTCCACCCCCACCTGTTCATCCCTTAGAAACACTTTACATAAAAATGTTACACACTGTATTTATGCTTTAGGTACACCTGCGTCCTCCATGACGCTGAGGGGGATGGTTGGTAGCGAATGGCTCTAGGTTCCTAGGGAAAAAATGAAGGGACAGACAGAAGTAGAGAGTGGATGATTGCAGAGGAGGGTGTCCAAGGGGTGTAACGAGGGGGTAGCCGCTCGTCAGTTTTATAATGCAGATTACAGGGAGCGCATCCTCCATACGCCATTCTCCTTTACGCTGGAGCACAGCCTCCCACGTTTTTTAAAATTAACTCGACTCGCGGTTTTAATATTATTTTATCGGCAGGATAAAGCGCGAGCGTAGACCTTCATTGCCGTGGCTAACGTAAGGTGAGCGTCGGGCAAATCTTTTTCAATCTTTTTTTGAATCTTTTATGTGGCGGATGAGATTGGCTACGGGAGGCACCTTAAGAGGAGGAGGGATGCTGCTTCCCATGGTACAGGGGATGAACTTATTCTCTCCCTTTCTCACTTCAGCTTCACTGGCCCCCACGATCCTTTGTTCCACCTTTTTTTCTCCTTCCTTTTTGGCTTCATACCTTATTCACTCTCCTGCTCCCCCTTTTTACCTGATAGTCATCAGGCATCGATCCGCTCCTAGAATTTTAACGTACCGTAATGGACTTTAGGGATATTGTATTTATACATACCTGTTACCAAGTCCAGGATTTTCCCAGCATGCCATTCAAAAGTCCCTAGGGAAGAGATACAGTAGCTATATACCTCATCTTCTTCACCCGTGATACTCTTGAATCTTCAAGGAATTCCAAATACGACAATTCCACTAGCAGGTCCATACCTACGTCTCCAGACCTGCCCCAGCATCCACCCGTCCAAGTATGCAACCAGCTTCGAGACATCTCGTGCTCAAGTTGGTACATTCTATTTTGCAATTTCCTAATGTTCCCCCGTTGTCTTCTGCTGTCTCAACGGATACTACAGTGTTACGACTGTACCCGGTAACTGTCTCTTCGTATACATATACATGTGCCTGGACGTAAAGGCGGGTACGCACGTAACGATATTTCAATTCGTCAAGTACATTCCACCGTTTGGCTATTCCGGTCCTCGATACACAAGGAACAAAGACCTTCTCTCGAGTAACGTATTTACAAAGGTAAAATGGCACTGGCACCACCTACGTATACCAGTCGTACGAGTTTGAATGCAGGAGTTAGCCAAACTCCCATTTTCATTCGAGCGACAAACTTTGTAAACAGTTGAATCGCCCGAGTTACAGATTCACTGTGGCTCTGTGCCGCTCAATGGAGAATCTATTATCGGACCGAGCATAGCTCTATACCTTATACGTAATAGTTAGTACACCTTATATAATGCTTACGTATGTAAATGCTAAACCTATAGCTACTTTACATGATCCAAAAGCCTTATATAAATTTCTATAAAGTTAACAGATGTTCCCTGTCACGTTTATCCAACCACGTGTCACCCTCGAACTGGCAATTTCTTTTATTATATTTTTCTTACACTTTTACACGGACTTCCCCTTTGTTAAGCCCTTGGCACTATCGGTACCACTGACTCTGAATATAATAACAGAAACACTCCTAACGCACTATATACTAGACAGCCATATGGGTATCCTAATAAATATCCACTAGTACACAGATGTATAAATTTACCGCTAACTAAACCCAGATCGTATTAACATAGCAAAGGAAGCTGTATCGAGTTGTCAGCGTCATTTAATCTCCGTGATAACGCATATTTCTCAAATACTTGACAATGCCATAAAAAGGTAAAATATGCATGTACGTGGCAGCATAGCAGTTGCTTATATGGGTACTAGAGTTTCAACATAACTCTAAGGGTGTTAGACGCGAGTTCTACAGTCGTTCGCAATATCGCATTGCTCACGTGACGAGAGCTTGAGGACAGTTTGAGACGCGCGACTAGGTTATCCCTCTGACTACGTAAGCGCATTGCGTGAAATTACAAGATTTTATTACCACCCGTAAAGCGTGTTGCTAGTGTCGCCAGTGGCGCTACTGGCGGGACATGGTAGAACTTACTACGCGACAACGTTATTGCGAGACGCGTGTTGCTTGCCCTCTTTCTCTTCTCTTGGTACATGCATGCGCTGGATATATATGTATATACATCTAGATATATATATATATAGTAATACTTGTATAGTTATAGATAACAGCACCCAATCTACGTATACGCGTTATAATCGCTATGGAGTATACAACCCGGACTCTCTTTCTCCCCTCGATGGTCATCCCTCTTCTCACAGACAATTGCAATCCTCGTTCTGTTTATTATACAGAAGTTTCATATTTATTCGAGGATCCTTGGGTGAGTTCGTTATTGCTTCTCGTTTAATTGGAACTTTCTGATTGGACGTCGTTGAAATTTAAATTCTCCAGGTACTCGGCGGTTGGTCGGTGCAGAAAGCCGATGAGTGATGGCTGTTGATTTTATTTACGTAGGGGTAACGACTTCGACAGGGGGTGGGGGGTGGTAACCTTTTCATCCCCTTTGGATTTATCATTTCAGAAAACAATCGAGAGTAAATACAGAATCGAGAAGACAAGCCGGTTTACATTTGTATTCGCGTTTCCGTTTTGATAGGAAGTGAGAAAAAAAGAAAATATTGTACCGGGGCAGACATGAAAGAAATAGAATGGCGACGACGTCGGGATTCGGGTTGGAAACTCGCGGCACCGGCAAATACATTTATCTCCTCCTTAAGTGGGCTGCCTCTTTGAACTGAATAAATGCCAACGGAATAAAGGCTCTCGGCTACACACAAATGCAATTACCGGGCGTATTTCTCGAGTGTCCGGCACGAAGACGCATGGCCCGTTTTACGTCACACAGTTGCTTCTGTTACGTGCCTGGCTGGGCTGTTGGCAGCCTGCTGAAAATTAACGGCTCGGCTCACCGCTTATTCGCGACTATTCGTGCCCCTCGTTAAAAATAACTCTTCCTACTGACTGTAGGGATGAATGAGGTTTTAGGGATGGTATTCCACTTGGCTGTACAGTGCTTGGGTATGGTTGCCTCAAGAACTTGAGCAAGGACCGTGGAGATCTTCAGGAATGAAGGAGACCCGGAAACCGACGTGGATGAATGACTGAAATGTTCCTGTAAATCAAGATGAACAAATTTTCAAATATTCAAAAAATTACACGACTGATAAATTTCTGCTTCCTTTCGGATATATCATTCGGGTATATTTATTCGGATATATTATTGCTACAAGCAGTGTATCTAAATTGAAGCTCTTTAATTTCAACGATAAACCACATTCGGGGATGAATTGTCCAAGGGTGTAATGGACCGTGAACCTTGTATCGGTATGCCTTGTATTAGCCCTTGGCCAAGGGTGGACTTTTAACGATTTATACTGAAGTTTGTAAAAAGCAACATGAAAATACGACCTTGATGTAAATATATATCGTAACGAGGGAAATGGATGCGAGAGAAACACATATTAGGTAAGGGCGGTAAAATCTACCCCGTAAGATTTATGACTGCCAGTAGCTATATCTTTTATACGGTGACGTAAGAATAGACAGGGAATCCAGGGTATAAACCAATAACAATTCATCCCCTGCTATTTGTGTCAGTAATGATTGCCAGTTGGTAGACCAATGTATGTAGTACACGAACCGCTTATTATATTACTTATTCCATTGCAAAATGGCGAAACGCTCAAGCATACTGGTATAAGGGTCTCATGCCGAGAGCTCGTTCACCATTTCGTTTTATATTACACCTCGAAACGCTCGAATTCGTACGATAAATCACGTGTAATCTAATCCCAGTAATTTGCGAACGAGGCTCCGTACCGTGCGAATTGCACAAATCGCCTATGAAAGTAACACGTAACTGCCCGAAGGGATGCTACCCCCTATGCTGACTTTCGTGACCTAGGGCAGTTACGGGCAGCACCCCCAAACCATGAGCCTACTTTCAGAGAGGTTCGAGCCCCTAAGAAGAGCCAAGGGGAGGCAAAAGATTGAGAGGAGGGAGAGATGCCTGAATAATAAAATAATATTAAGGGATGACGATTATGTTACTTTCATCCATTTGCATTAATACGTATAATATAATATGTTTATAGGGGAAAAAAAAAATTCACAATCCTCATAAAGAAATAAGCGTGACAGGGCATGCCACGCTTGTGCACTTAAACCGGAAGCCAGTTTAATACCTACATCCTGTGATTTAATAGTGCTTCCGTTTACACACAGCCAACCACTCAATATTTCACTGGAGAGAAATTCTCTTCGTCTCTGTCTTTCTCATTCTCATGGTATACTCTCTGTCTCTCTCCTACGTGTACTCTACTTGATTCTCGTTCATGTATCTATATATATGTGACGTTCTATAGGTTAGGTATATAGAGTAGTATACATAAGTCTATATAGCCAGCTGATACATAGAGTAGCCATTGCGTTTGGCTGCTGCCGCGTGGCGCGTGTCCTGGACATCGGTGATACGGGAGGATCCAGCTAGGGGTATAGTTGGTAGTATGAGAGGCTGGGGTTGCGGGCTAATATTTCCAGATTACGCCGGTGGGGATGCAATGCGGCGAGCAGAGGCGATAGCCAATATCGTGCTGACCAGCACAGCTAGGCCACCGATTCGCCGATACCCGGACACTCCGGATGCCCTGAACACCCCCCTCAACACTGTCCTGATGGTAGCCCGATACTCGAATACCACAGCTGCGTAATTAAAAGTGACGCTTTTGTTAACGAAACGCATTCGCCGAAGTACCGCGTTCCGCCGCGCCGCGTCGCTCCGATCGCCAATAGCTAGAAAGCCTCCCAGCAGTTCCGTTCCGGCAGTCCAGCTGATGCCGTATCCATGGCGAAACGTGACTGAGCCTTAGTATTATTGCACCTGGAATTCAAATGTATAAACCGTGTCCATGATGGTACGTAGGACGTTGTTTTCTGCAGTATGGCTTTTCTCTACGGCACACAAGGGACATAGGAGACTGGATAGAATTTCATTAGAGGCGCAACAACTCGCTACAGACCTCGCGTAACGGCGTCCCATCATTAACGCACTCCTATTATAGGCATAACCGTTTAACTATTTTGCTAATGCTCGACATTATTCCACTCGGTTTGCAATAGGTAATTCCTAAGAGTTACGAGAAATCGATTCTGGCTCGATGCATATGGCATCGTATAACCTCAAATTCTCGTTATTTATTTTCTTTTTCATTGACTATCTCATCGGCTTCTCTATTCGGAATTTCCTGGGCTACTTATATGTATGCTCGGCTTTCGCAAGAGAGAAGACAGCTAGCCACCCAGGCCAAGGGCTTCTGGGAGGTTATGGCATGGCTGGATTATAGAGTTGTTTTACTGCCTAGGGGGTTGGACGTAACCTCGCTTCATAACATAACCAAATGAAGCGGGTTTGCTCCCTGGAGAAGGTCTGGGTCGGACCGTGTACCAGAGATGCTCTCATTACAAGGGACAGGATAACTGTCCTAACGCGGCTGGAGCTGTGAAAATTGAGTTTCCGAGAGAGCTCCTGGATTAACCAAGACGAGCGGAAGTCGCCGTTAAAACGGACCCCCGCGTGAATTCTCACTTAAATTCCTCTTACGATTTCAAAGGTGCTCGATTTCTCGATTTCTCAAATCCTCTTTCCTAGGTGAATACCAATGCAATTGGTACATATATAGCGTACGAGTAAGAACCAGTGCTATCCCTCGGGGTATCAAGGGTTGCCGGAATGGATTCTAAAGCGAGGACAACTGAAAGGAAGACTGGAAGAGCATTTCATTCGACGTTACTGGGATGTTGGATGGGCTGCTCCTCTAGGTACACGTTCATCCCAGACATCCTGTCATCCCAGCGTAGGTATACATACGTGCATAGATATGCGTAACCAGCATCCCCTGCCAAGATTAAACCAGAAACAAAGAGAAAGCAATGGAGGAATTTTTTACCGGCTCTGAGGCACTCCGACGTTGCAATATGGCATTTCTCTTTGTTTCCCTTCTCATTCTACTCAGCGTTCCTAACCCCCCTCTTCTCCTTGTCTACTTTTCAGCTTCGAGTTTACAGGCAACTACTTTCAAAAACTGATGTTACCTCTACTACCTACGCTCACTCGTCTAGCTTCTTGGTTTTACTCTTCGTTAACCTCCATGCAACGAAATCGCGGTACGAGCAGCACATCCTGGCAAAATCATGGATCCACAGTGACGGAATAATCTTTTTTCATATAAACAACAGTCTATCTATTTATTCCTGTCTTATTACTCAATTCTTATTTCTACGCTATTTCCATCTCTTGTATTTTACCTCTAAACTATCAGCCAACCGGCTCTACTATTATATTAAGTCTATTTTCACTTGATACTCTATTCTCGCTAACTATTACAGAATTAACAACGACGCGGTCGTTCTCATAAGCCAGGACGTCTCTAACAGGGTTCTTAACTCGATTATTTCCTATAAGACGCTTAGCAACCTACCCGGGACATCGAAGTCAGCACGAAATTGGTAGACGAGGGGTGTGTCTGATAAATTTAATGACTCCCCAAGGATACGAGCTGGAACCAGGAAGAATCGTCGTATAGAAGTCTCAAGGGAGATAAGAAAAAGACAGGAGAGACGAAAGTAGAATTAAGATCCAGGCTAATGATTACAATGATCAGGACGAAGAGACAACTGGATTCATAGCCTACAAGGTATATCTGATCAAGAAAGTATGTAAATTCGTTACAGTACATTTTACTTTTATGAATTTCCACAGTGCCAAGAGATTCAAAGAAGAATTTTTAACCTCTCAGAGTGAAGCAAACTTGATCCAGAGGAGGAGGAAGACGAGGAAAGCTCAAGAACCTCAGGATGCGAGTTCGAGAACCTCGTCCCTAGACTTCCTGGTCCTGACTATATACTACACCAGTCCCCTAACTCCCAGAGCCAACCGCGGCTCTTTCATCTGGAAAGCTACACGTCTGTCCTGAGAAACTTGGACTTGAGAATTGAACACGATATTCGCTGGTGCACACGTCCCACGTCCTCGACATTCGTACATGCATTTGGCGACATATATTATTCACCATGAGGAATTGCATCTATAGCTGTATTTGTGTATACATATAAGTATGTAAACGTGTGTGCAAAATAAGTGAAATACTACTGTGCCTTACGATAGAACTGTGGCACTTATACAACTGTATAGAGGTAGACACGCAACGCGTTGAGGTCGCCGAGGGAAACAGCGCTATGCACAATGGACTTGCTCGCCGCAAGAGTGCACTGCTGCACCCGGCCCTAGAATTGCATCCAAGTTTAGTATAACTAACTACTCAGACTTCTCGACTTCACCGAAGCGAAAAGCCCTTTCCTATGTTGAGGTACTTTAACTTTGAATTGACCTCTCTAAATATGATATTGCGTGCCGCCTGCACTCATAATACTCGCACTAGCCGTTGACTAGACTGACTCGCTAAATTGAGTTGGTTCTATTGAATTGAAAATATGATTAAGTGATGCATTTGATTTGAAATTCTTTGCTGAACTTTCTTATCGACTTTTTACCAATTTTCTTATTTCCTATGAGTTTGTAGATTTGTTAAGTTTGTATATTGAGTTTACATGTAATCGTATTTCGACATAGGATTAAATTGGCTGTCTTTTATATTTTAAAACATTTGTCTTTCAATGTGACGTATAGTGGTAGCTATTTGTATAAATATTGACTGGTCTGATCGTCTATTGTCAGGTCACCCTACTATCCAGACCATCAATCTGACGTTCGGGCTTCGTGTTTAGGTGACGTTGAGGTGCTTAATGTGGAATGAGTATCTGGGTTTGACGCATAATGGAAATAGAGGATACATTAAAACATTTCAGCAAGGACGCCTCAATTTTCATCCTTTCATCGTGATAATGTCTGTCGGTTATTACGTTACGTCGTTCCGGTAGCTTAAAACGTTTGTGCGCCTAATGGCTCAGCGTGTAGTAACATGGTTGCCATGGAAACCAGATATAAAACACGTTAGATGAATCAGAGCGATTCGTAGGAATAACTATTGTCATACTTACTTTGTGTTAATCGGTCATCGATGAATGTTTATTACTGTATACTTGATGGCTCTCTGGTGAGTTCATTTATATTGATTTGAAAACTACCATAATAGGGAATGATAACGCAGGGATGGTTCGATATGATAGTATCTACTGATGATAAAATTATGAGCCGTCAGCAGAGACAATGCTGTGAAATGAAAATTATTAAGCCGACCAGAGTTATTGAATGTATTAATTATTTAAACGACATCGCTCGCACTGGTTATCGAGCAATTACTTACTCGTGCCCGAGTAACTTCGAATTCAATAATTGGTCACGCTTTGGGACTGATCCGTTCCACTGAGTAAATCGTATAATTTTTTTATATTTCATAGAGATTTGAATTAAAAAGGTTATGCGGCTTCAAAGCGTCTGATGCTTTTATCTAATTATGGATTTAATATATGTACAATAACGTGTAGCGTGCGTGAAGAATAATACATGACAAATTTTTCAGCGTATTGACACTAGGTTTATTTTAGTGAATAAACAGAGTATTCCCTAGATCCTCTGGATTCCCCAGGTATCGCGTAATGCAGTATTACTGCGGATGTCTGAGCCTGCTAACCAGTAAATATGAGTTTTCACTTAGCAAACCCCCCTGGCAAACCCTCCACTATCCGCCCCTATTTTTGCCCTCCCGTTAATTACGGTTATGCGTCCCAAGGTGCGGCGATATCCAGCATCTACACTGTACCCTTATTTGGGGCGGTCCTTTTACGAATACGGTTAAATGAGAAAATTTCATTGGCTGCTTCTACGGGAAACGCAAAGGAATTTCAACGTCTATCTACATCTACATATCTACGTAGTTACCTGCCACCATACAAATGCTTTACCACGAATTGGTATGCAGATGAATCGAGGATACTGAGCAGCAAAGGGAGATCCAAAGTCGAATTAGAAACGAAGCCAAAGGACTTATTGGCTTCGATCCACAAGACCTTCCCAGCTAAGTCCTCCTCCATCTTAATGGAGAGTCGAGTTATCACTCGAGCGCGACGAAACTACCTCGTAAAGACAGGAAAACGAAAATGCCTTAGTCTGTCACGTGTATATATATGTATATAGATATAATATAAAGGAGACATAAAATATCGTGGAATCTCAGCCGTATATTCCACATGTATGTACAATACATATACCTATAGCGATCTGGAAAGGCTGGCTTCTACCGGAAGTAATATTTCGAGGAGATTTCCGAGCGACGAGGGACCCGCTGGCAATTAGGCAGGAAGTGGCTGTCACCCTTTGGCTCCCCATGAAACGAGTCGCCCCTGAAGCTGACTGGTCACGCGCCGAGATTATTTTTTGCATCGCCGCCATAAAATTGACCACCATTGACCTGTAAATCTTATTTCATACGAAACATCCTTTATACTGTAGTTATTTATGAACTATCGGAAATCTTTGGTTTTCTTACTCGACTATCTATTATTTTCTTATAAGGGGGGAAGGAATATTTTTCTTTTAGATGAAATATCGTTAACGCACCGTAGAATCACAATGGCTTTCGAGATTCTCAAGTATAAACGTGCTCATTTCCTTACTGCCTTAGTTCTCCACAATAAGTTAAGAACTGATAAGAAACTCCAATTGCCATTTTGTTCCGCGTAAGATTTCCTATAGCCAAAAAGTCAAAGAGCCAATTACACTTTGCTATACCACGCTCAGTATAAGTGGCACAGTTATACTTATCGTTAAAACAGCATCTTCTTCGGGTACCAGAATTCTCTCATTTCATATATATACATATAGATGTCTAAGGACTTGATTCAAGTAGCAGTAACGATCGTATCCTCATTAATAGGAATATCAGCCTGAGATAGAAGCCATTTTGTACCAGTAACTTCCTTTGACTGTGTATACGAGGGTGGATTGATAAGTTTCCGGCCTGACCAAGAAATGGCGCCACTAGGCCTACCTGAAGGTGACATT
>JAYRCB010000306.1:0-32620 GCA_036026315.1 Trachelus stipa | reverse complement strand
TGGCTGACGGGGTCCGCCGCCGGCGGCGGACGCGGTCCCTTACGTCTAACCCTCTGAGCTTGCTCGGGGGGAAGGGATGGAGGTTGTAGCGTTGAATATCGTCCTTCGGAATGTCCTGGCGGTGCTCGCAAGAGCGCCGTTGGGTGCTACGCCCGCGGTCTTTCGTTGCGGTGAATCTTGACTAGGGGTAGATCTTTTGCGTTTAACTTAATTTATCTTTTTCGTGTTTAACTCAGTCCCTGTAGATTCATAGTTGAAATAAGGTGATCTTATTGGAAGACCTAACCTCGTTTTACTGGATTTGTTTCACTAACAGGGTGACTACTCTTATATGACTACTCGAATGAATATCCTCGACCCGACAAAGGAAATAGGAAAAGTAAGACAAACACAACGGAAAGTGAGAGGGAACAAAGCGAAACGAGATGAAAGAAATGAAGATAGAAATAAAGAAGTGAAGAAGTAGAAAAGTAAGGGATACAGTTATAAAAATGACAGTTATAAAATACAGTTATAAAAATGAGGAAAGCGATAAATAAGAAAGTGAAGAATGAAATATAAAGAAAGAAGGAAGTAAAGAAGAAATAAATATCGAAATAGAAGGTTCGAAATGGATGCGAGAGGTGATTCCAAGAGACCAGTATAGGAGACCGGCTCGAGGAAAAATGAACGCTCCGAGTCCGGACACTGCTTCGAGCGCTCCCCCCACCATCCGCCCGGTCCCACTCGCCGAGTCCTGCGCGACGAATTTGCGCGCACACAATTTTGGGCAATTTCAGTACATATGCTTGGCCAGAATTTCCGAATTCTATGTGTTAATATTTTATTTTATTGATTTAATTAACTGTTTTAATGTTCCAAACACCTAATTTATTAATATTTCAACTTAAACGGAATTTGATATTCTACAATTTCAATTCGATTTTGTTCTACCCCGTATATTCTGCGAGATTTTGATTTAGCATATTTTTGAAGAACTACTAAACCGATGTTGCGTAACAGAACTATTCTTGAATCCTACCAGGAACCATAGAACACCTTGAGAACTATTGAAAAAGCTTAGACCATAGATTTTCAGGAAAATAATATGGATATTTAATACTTATTTACAAATGCTGATAATCCTATAAATGTACAAAATATGTAATATGAGATTTATAAATCTAAAGCAAAAGTTATGTTATTAATAAGATTCGTATCTGTACAATGCACAGTTTACATGGCAAATATAATAATTCACAAATTAAAATTTAAGTGTATTCAAAAATTTATAATGTGTTTTATTCCATCCATGTATTGCTGCGTCACTAAGATAACTTACGTAGAAGCTTTTGTCTTCCAATCATTTGAATTTATGGTGCATTGTAATATTACTACAAATATTTTAAATAGGAAATATAATTTTTACTAGATCAGCCATTTTTATCTATTACTAATAATTTCTTCAGGATCATTACTGGCATTAATAAATGTATAAGGTCAATGTTATTGTATATTTGTTTTTTGTTTCTCAATGACCAGTGGCCGAGTGCTATAGAGATTTCCTATGGTTACTTGTCTTATTATCATTTCTAAAGCTTCATGCCCTTGTCGATAACATTCTTCAATTTTAGTTGGATCTGTTAGCAGCTTATTTTGTTGAAATTCATGTTGTATTTTTCGTAGTGCATACATTCTGCAAAAAGAAACAAAAAATTATATTGTGCCATAATTAACATTTTGTTAATAATCTTCATTGCTTGAGTTAAACGTATGGGAATGAAATATACACTTCACTGACATCATTTTAAACCTGAACTGCAATGTTATACAGTTTTTATAATAGTTATTACTGTTTCTTATAGAAAAAGAAACTACAATTAATTTGTTACATGAGAGAAACAGATTTTCAGGTTAAACGGAATGTATAGTGTAAGGATACAGATTACTCTCGACTGATCATACAGAAAAGAAGTAAAAAATTAGACTAATTACAAATTTTGTAATCCTTTCATCATACTAATATACATTTGCTGAATCAAAGTCTTGTCAATTTTACTGCAGTTATTACACAAAATGTACTGTATGACATGCAATCATGAAATGTTCTAATTGTTCTGGAATATTCATCGAATGCGTTATACTTGCCTGTAATTATAAGCACTCCATTTCTTGCTTTCACGAATTAAATTCCGGTAAAGGCTTAGAATTGTCTCTCGTGTGCACGCCATGATCTACTATCACACAAAATGGAATGATAGGGAAAGATGAATAAAACAGTTATCAGATGCTATGGTCTTAACTCACCTACCGGAATTTTCATAAACTAACAAAGAAACCTTTAGTATCGTACCATTTCTAGAGTGCATTACTGAGCAAACCAAATTTTGTGTTTAATTTTCCAATAAGAGCCGGTACCAGTTACTGGCACATCTCATTGGAGGAGGCAGCCATAAGGAAAGGAAGGAAGGAACAAGAGCCGGCAATAAAATGGACGGTTACATTGCATAACCCCACTTTTCATTATTTGTAAATACAATACCTCTGGTTGTCATGTCATGTTAAAGGTAAAACTGTATTACAATAAATATGTGATATTATTATTGAAAAATAAGTTAGTGTTTATACTGTGTTGTAAAGAATGTATGTTATTTTTACAGGCTGATTTACACTATTAGCGTTTGTCAATGGACAATTTTAATAATTAAAGTATAATCAATCAGTTACAAGATATTCAGTTATCGATCAGGTGTATAAAAACAGAATGACTTTGCTGTGGTAAGTATTACAGTGTACTCTAATATTTTGTTTGCCACTGTCATACGGATATAAATAATAGGTGTCACTTTGTATTAGGTACAACATGGTCATTTTTGCACGACATTGCAAGAAATTCACAATAATACGAGCATTGTCCACTGCTCCTAAAATTAATAAGTTTCCAGCAGATATTGAACTCTTGGGTCAGAAGTATCCAACCGATGACTGGACAAACTTGACTCCAAAAATTGTTTCAGCATTAGGAAAGAACTTACACACCATGCAGTACCATCCTCTGTCGCATGTACGACAGAGAATTGTTAATTACTTCTATAAATCCTTTGTTAACAGAATTGGCAATCCTATATTCAGTGTGCATGATAATATAAGTCCAGTTGTCACAGTTACTCAAAATTTTGATTCATTGATGATACCAAAAGATCATGTTAGCCGCAACAAGAGTGACTGTTACTATGTGAATCAGGATATATTATTGCGTGCACATACAACTGCCCATCAGTCAGAACTTATATCAATGGGCTTAAATAATTTTCTGGTTATTGGAGATGTTTATCGTCGAGACGAGATAGATGCCACTCATTATCCCATTTTTCATCAAGCAGATGCAGTTAGATTGTGTACTTCCGAGGAAGTCTTTCAAAATGTCAAGAATTCTGATAATTTAAAATTATTTGAACACAGAGGTCATGAAAGCTCGGAGAAGCAAGGTTGCCATTCATTAGAGGCTGTAAAAATAATGGAACACGAGTTAAAGACTGTCCTGATTGGACTTGCGAGAGCCATTTTTGGAAAGGGTACTACCATCGTACATAAATATTTTTAAATATTTTATATTCTAAGAATATGGATATGAATATCCATGTTCTATATTAATCATTACAGAAATTAAGTATCAGTGGGTTGATCAATACTTTCCATTCACTCATCCTTCTTGGGAGCTGGAAGTATTTTACAATGACAAGTGGATGGAAGTTTTGGGTTGTGGCATCATGCGTCAAGAAATCCTTCAGAAATCTGGTGCCAGTGATCGCATTGGTTGGGCCTTTGGTCTTGGTCTCGAACGTTTGGCCATGTGCTTATACAATATCCCTGACATAAGATTATTTTGGAGTACAGATTCCGGATTCTTGAAACAATTTGAAGTAAATGATCCAGATATACCAATCACTTACAAGGTAATTTTTCACCTTTAATTTTTGGCACACTGCTGTATTCTGAAGTTCTTTAAATAAATCAGTATAATTTTTTTAGCCTGTCAGCATATATCCTCAGTGTTGCAACGATATGAGTTTCTGGATTCCACAAGACACAGACTTCACGCCAACCGATTTTTACGATCTAGTTCGTGAAGTTGGTGGTGACACAGTGGAACAGATCACCTTGATAGATCAATTTGTCCATCCAAAAACTAAGAAAGCCTCACATTGTTACAGAATCGTATACCGACACATGGAGCGTACATTAACACAAAAGGAAGTAAACAATATCCATGAAAAAATTGCAGACATTGCAACACAAAATTTAAATGTTGTTATTAGATAATATGCATAATAAAAAAATGATTTATTATACGTTATCCTATGTGGTGATGATCTATGTTTAAATTACTTGTTCTCAAATATTCTTACCTGTATCTTCCGTTCAAGAACAATAACTCAGATAAAATCAATGGCAAAATCCTATTGGATAAGAAAAAAGCAATCTTTTATAATATTTTCCATTAAAAGGAAGTAGAGTGAATATATTATTTTATTCGTACATAAATTAATTTAAAACGTATAATACAGCGACTAATATTCAATCATTAGTTAACGTTGCTCTCTATTGGCTGTATGGCTAATATTTCGAGTAATAAAGATTCTCGAGACTTTTATCACATAATACATACATAAATATCCATATATGTTTATGCAATAAACACAAGTGTATAAACGTTTTAATAATTGCGTCAGCATGAATTCTTCAAATGCGTTAAAAAAAAGCCCAAATTCTTTGATTTAGCATAACTTTAAGATTCTGTGGTTATTAAAGGAATAAAGTCCAGCTGATTACCAAATAAAATAATTAAGAGTATCTTTTGGAAAATTAAAAAAGAAAATTCGTCTATACTTTTATCATTATCACAATCACTTACAGAAATTTTTTCATCTACTCTCTCTTTTTGTAGGTAATTTTATTTTTATTATCAACGTCATGCTTTAATATAACCGAGAAGCTGGGTTATACTCTAAAATTGAAAGGGGATATCAAAATAATAGAGGAGTTCCTCCTAGATGCTATATGACGCTTCCAGAAAAAAGCTGTCCATACGTCATTTTAATTGATTCGATATAACGGAATGACGTTCAATAATCTCGATATTCTCATATAAACTGGACACTAGTTTAGAATGAATAGCCTCATCGCAAGTTTTCCATCTTTCAAATCACTTGCTTAACAATTATAACTATGATCTTTGCAACAGTTCTGTGTCCGGCTAACTAGGCGGATCTTTGATTACCACTTTTTATGAGAAAAATGAAAAGAAAAAAAGTGCTGTCACTAATGATACTAACTATAAATGCTCGTGACAATTTCTTATGTCAACTTCGTGTAGCTCGGTGGTGAAAATTTCTTTCGTAGGAATTTCAGAATATAAAGAGGCAAGCACGAGACTAATGTAATCACCAGAACTTTCCAGAGAAAATCAGTGGTTTGTATGAATTCCGCATCTGTTAAGTAGAAATATGAAACTCATTTACATCTACATAACTACAGGTTTTTTTTTTAAATTGCTTGTGTACTTACCGAAGTAATCTTTGAGAACCACCAAGGATAACAGATACAAAGCAAGCGATAGAACTTCTGCAAGAACCATTATGTGATGCCATGTTCGTATGGTTAAAGCGACCATTATTAATTCTGTTAAAACCAATGCCGAAAAGCTGATGGCAACTATGTGAATAAATTCATCCTCGAACATTATGAGAGCACCATACATTATCACACCGCCTGTGAATTAATGTTAATCAATTATGTACATAATCAAAGAACGTCTTTCCTCTTCCTCCAAGTCCATGAGATTATATAGTATAATTTACCTTGGTAAATGCTTATCAAAACCCACATGAAAAAGGTTTTATATGATAGAGATCGACCTTTGCTAAGCTCTTTATAGAGTTCTGGATAAGTCAATGCAATCTTTCCTGATACATCCTTGTCTAAGACTAGTGAGAAAACTGGGAACATCGTGTATATCGTGGCGTACCTGGAAGGATAAGAGTCAATGAGTATTAATAATTATTTGAGATGATCTCTGTTTAATTCCCACTTACCCAACCATCAGGAATCCTTGATACAGTGCTACGGATGAGAGATAAAATACCGCAGAAAAAACAGCCTGCATCGTGGAGATAATTAAACCACGATGAATGACAAATTGACTTAATGCAGCAGATCGTTTGTAACTTCGCCTTCCATGTACAAGTAGCAAGTTAGCAAGATGGCTAAAATGTGGAATTGAAAAGTCCGCCGCCAAGGACGCTTGTTTCCCTTCGAGACCTTCCAATCCTATTCCTGAGAAGATTTATGAGACTCAATCAAGTGTTTTGATTATTTATAAATTAACTAATAAAAAGTATCTACCAGCATCAGCAGCTTGGATCATGGAAACGTCATTTCCACCGTCTCCGACGGCAGCTGTTCTTTTACCAGTGTGCGTTTGGATGAGACTAACAACTTCAGCTTTTTGCGTTGGCGAACAACGACAACAGACAACGGCAGGTGAGCCGCAAGCAAGCTCCAGAAATTCATTCTCATAATACTGTAAGCAAACTTCAAGAGAATCGCCGCTTATCACCAAAGCGCAATCTTGCTTTTTGCGAAAGGTGTTCAATTCTAAATGAGCGTCTGTTCGCGTTATTACAGACTTGAAAACGTGGAGACCTTGGGTCCTGGATACCAGCCGAGAAGACTTGGCTATGCACGTTGCCGTTTCAAGTTTGTCACCCGTTAGCATCCAAATCTAGAAATATTTTAATGATAAAAATATAAAATGGCTACTACTGAGATAAAGCGTTAATGAAAATTTGGTTTACCTTGATTCCAGCATTTCTTAATAGTTCTAAGGTCGGTCTCACTCTGTCTTGCAATCTATCCTCCACACCAGTAACACATAACAATTCCATTTCTCTTTCTAAACTCTCTACTACCGCAGCTACTCTAGATACGCGATCACTTACGCACATTCTAGCTGCATTATATCTGTAATTATATTTCAATTAAACTTCTGGTATTATACTAGTCAATCGTACGATGGAGGGTTATTCATTTAGTGTGGTATTTTCATACCTTGCTTCAAAATCAAGATACTGTTCTTCGGTCAAACTCTTTTTGGCTACAACCAAAGTCCTAAGACCTTCCCTTGCCATATTTCCACACTCTTCCTCCAGCCAATCGTTGTACTGTACAATGCCGGCCATTACAACATCCGCCCCTTTCAAATAAAAGACAATTTCGGAACTGGACTCCTCCTTAACAATTACTCCCATACGCTTAGTTTCCGATGTGAAAGGAAATATTTGCAAGATCGTGTAATTTAGTATCTTTCCATTAAGTGCTTTAAGTTGCATTGAGATTAAATCACGTTTCACAAGAGCCAGTCCAACTTCTTCGGTCCATTTAACAAGAGCCACTTCGTCAGGACTCGATGCCTGATAATTTCTCTTTTGTTCCGGGGGATAATAATGTTGATCAGCTTCTGTTTGACTAGAACAAGAATTTTGTATTTTAATTCGTATATTCGACTGGCCGTCATGCTAATCTATTTACCTTATTAAGTCTAAAACTATTATACGTTAATTAATTCAAGAATTTATTTAAAAAATGATTTATTCTAATACCTTTGTATAGATCCAGTATCGCCAGTCTCCACACTTACTGAGTCCGAATTATTCGAACCATTTAATTCATCATACACAGGAGTGACGTTGTGACACAATGCTAATGCGTGTACCGCTTCGTAGATTCTGGTACTTTCAGATCGTCTTACTTTACCGAGAGTACCTACAGACGGTTTTTCCGGTGAAGTATCCGAATCCGTTGTGGAGTAGTACGATTTCAAGACGGATGTTATCTCGTCAAAGGTTTCCTGTCCAAAGGATACTGTACCCAGGTGCAACTTTTTAAATACCATTTTGTTCTGCGTAAGCGTGCCGGTTTTGTCACTCAGCAAATATGATATTCTACCAAGTTCCTCGGGGATGGTTGTGGTTCTCACTACTGTACCAGCGATTTCTTTATCTCTCTGTATACACCAAGCATAAAACGTTTTTCCCATGTCCAGATTGACACGCAAGCTAATTGGTATGATGTAGGAAAACAGCAAAACGAAGCGGAACATATAGCGATACCAGGGACCATTAAATCCTTTCAAGCACATCATAACCAAGGCAAGTCCAATTACTGCACAAAATAAAACCTGTAAAATTAAATAAGAAATCATGTGTGGAATTGTATCTGAAGCTTTTGATAAAGTAAACATAGCCTCTGTATAAAAGATTGGATTATTCTTACATACTTTTGTCAACTGATTGATCTCCTGATCTAATAAACCAACTTTCGATCTTGGTGCTGAATGATTCATTAATGATCTAGTTTCTTGACCAGTGTATACAACAACCCCTAACGCAGAGCCTGAAGCTACTGCAGTATTTGCCCATAATGTATTATCTACTCCAAGACTCTCTTCGCTGCTGTATCCATCATACTAGAGGGTATCAGTGAGGTAAGAGTATATTCGTTTAAAATGATATGAATTACATTCATTTTTAAATGATTGAATACCCTGGTAAATGTTCCAATGAAGCTATGGATGTCCTTTTGAGGTTTTTCCACATAGAGACTCGCCTTAATATCAAACAATTGCGCATCGGATTCTAATTTTTGTGTAGCTGGTACAGCCAAACGTAATTTCCAATCTGTTTCACCATCCAGCTGATCTGTTCTTACAAAACACGCACCGGATTTTTCCGTAGTACGCAGCAGGACCAAATCAGCTGGCACTCTTTGACCTTTCTCTACTACTACCTGGTAACGAATGTCATTAATATTGTGGCATTAGATGCTCTTACGCAAACAGTAAATTAATTATTACATTATTTTATTCATACACATACCAAGTCACCGACGCGTAATTTCGAACTGGGGACCAATTCTGGAGTGTCAAGACCTTTTACAAGTCTGTAATATTTTTGTGCATTGACTTCTTTATCTCTTTTGTAACGTCTGAAGTCGTCCACCGCTTCGCGACAAATTGTTATGGTTAAAACAAAGCACAGTGGTCCCCAGTATGTATACAAGTATCCTATTCTAATATCTGGTATAAACTGCGATATGGCCATAATTAAAAAGTACAAATTCAAGAAGAATTTGAACTGTTGAAAGAGGACCTAAACAAAGGGAAATGCCAACCAGAGATATATTTATTTTATATTAAATCATTTAACTCTTCAACAACATCAATCTGATAAGAGAAAAATAGATAAATAAATTACTTACCATTGGAAGGAAAGTGATGATATTGTATTTTTGGTTTCGAATAACATTTGTAGGAAATTTTTCATGCATGTGCTGACCAATGTGAATGGTACGTGCACGAAGCTCCCTTTCTCTACAACATCTGCTCCACATCCATGTGCAACATCTGTAAACAAAAATATTTAATCTGTATTAGTAAGGTTTAATAAAGTATGGAATAAATACTTTTTCCTTATAACAGATGAAACTTGAGAGGCATCTGACAAGACATAGACACATGTTAACATTGCGATGGTAACAATGACTAAACTATAAAACTTGCTTCACAAACACAACAGGTAATGTTCATTCTGATAATTTATGCATTGTTGCCTGTTTAAGCACATTCAATATATCACATATGACAAGAAATTTTATCTAAATCATCATAATTATTTTCACTGTGATATGAATGTTTGCTTTATGCCCACAAGAACCATACGAACATCATAAACTAGTTAGTATACAAGTATCTGTACCTATGAAAATAATAATTAATATGCTTTTTCTCCATGACATACAATTTTGATTAACCACTTTGCAATGACGTTCTTCACACCAAAATAAAGAAAAGAAGGTAATAATGCAATTAAATAAAAACTATCTAAAGACAAAAATTCCAACTGTCTACACCAAATTCTGTAAGTTACAAAGAGCCATATGATGCTTATGAAATTTATCAAGAATTTTATTTACGTATATAGGAAAGTGAGAGACCGTTACAAAAATAGCAATTTGACAAGGTTGGTACAAAATATACAAAAAAAACAACATTTATAAGACAATGTATTACAAGTAAAAAAAATAATTCAATGGCGAACTTGGGACACTACGACTACGGTTCTTCCGTCTACTGGATTTAGTATAGGTAGGTAAACGCAACGATTTTTTGCATAGTGTAGTAGTAGTGGTTGTAGAAACGAATCGTTAAAAAGGAAATTCATTCGCAAAGTTGAGTCAACAGCCCATTTATCACCTTGTCCATGGACTGTCATTTCCTGGTTTTGATATCAGCGGAATATCCTCCTTTGACAGCCTTATCATGTTACTTTGCGTCTCCATTTAATCTCTCTCGGGCATGGGAATTCATACGAAGAAAGGATCGCTTTTGATTTCTCACTGTGGTTAAAATCTCAACGTTTCAGTATACTATATCGTAAACACCGTTTCTCTTTAACATGACATCATACGGCACACCAAACACAAATATGCGCGAGATGGAAGCCGCGCCATATTGCGCAAACTCAAATTCGATACTAGCGCCAACTAGGCAACGAACTAATTAGCTTCGGTAGCAAGTCATATCAATAACCAATCGGGTCGTTAAATCTAGGGGAAAAATGACAGCTCCCCGAGCAATTCTATTCTAATTAGCGCGCATTATACGAATAGTCTTTTACTTCATGCTTATTAAATTAATATTGTTACCGTTCTTTCGTATAGGATCAACTGTTCAGAATCATTAAATTTCAAATATTTTACGGTAGTGTTATCACGGAACAATTTGTTACAAATTAACCTCCACGCTTACTTACCCGCACAAAACATTCTTTAGGACCTTGGAACAATTCCTAACTCGACGATTCCTTGACGTTAACAGTCTTATACTATCTTCCGATGGTTGCAGAAGATAATCCGTTTCCTCATCCATTTCAAAATCCCGCTCGTCCGAGTTCAGTCGCAATGGCATCTCGTCTAACCTCATTGCGACGAGTATTAACCAGCTACACACGAAACTTGAAATTATACGACATCGAATGTCGTGTAATTTATACTTCAAAAACTCTCACGTTTATTGTCTTTAAGTGTCAAGAAATATCTTGTTATTGTTACATTTCCTAATGACGTTAGCATTGATAGACGTCTGGTATCGCACATAATTATTCATACTGGCTGATGGACTTTTCCAAGGGTCTCATCTCAGTGCTGTTCTGGATTTATGAACGATTCACGATAAAGTATCTTACGTAAATATGCGTGTCTCTTTATTCGTTTTGTAGTTAAGTATTATTTATTTACGATTCTTGATCAAATATATATACACACCCGCGCGCTATTCCGTATACGCACCCGTACTATATTGTCTTATGTCTGACGTTTTGTAATACTGATAATGATTAAATTGATGTCTTTTAATGATGGGGTTCTATGATTTTTGTACAGTAAATGGATAGTGTCAACAAAGAATTTTGATACTGGACTTTATGACGAGTATCACGTTACTCGGTAAACAGCGGACGCCGTGGGCGGCCATATTGAATACGTGAGTCACGTGGTACCTCGTGACATACGCATGCACTGAGTGACAATTTTAAATTCGATAATTTCAGTTCTTGTTTCTTATATTCTTATGTATAATATTGGGCAATTTAATGTTGTAGATCATATAAAATATTTATTATTATGACTCTGAGCACGCAAGTTGTTGATTTAATTTAAATACTTTGATTGTAAATCAATTAAACTATTGTTGATTTCGATATCTTTGAATTCTAGTAATTTTTTAAATAACTTATGGCACGTTTTTCTTTCTTCGTTTGACATGAACGTCATGCTTAATTTGAATCTACCGCATTCGCTTAATATTGTTAGAATTTCCAGAATTATATTCACAGTTTCTTTGGATATGATCTCGACGAAGGTTTCCATGAATTCACCAAGAATTCCCATAGGAATTTCTGTATGGAAGATCTTGTCGCGAAGGATATGCCTGTTAAAGGTCGTGGATATAGAAAGTAGCAGTGCTTACCATTTTAAAAGGACAAAATTATGTCATCTCACGCTTACCTTGTAGTAAAAAGATACATGTATTTTGATCGAATGTCTGGCAGCTTTCTCCAAGTTTTGAGAAACTTCTCGTTAGTTTCAGGAATTATTTTAGGCTCGAATTCCTCAGGATCATTCATCATCGAACTCAACGTATGCAGCTGCGACGATGGACGAAATGACGGCAGGTTATAAATTTCTGTATCAGCGGTGCTCGTAGAATTCCACATGGTTCCAATTCTTGGTTTCATATCAGCACGTTCAAGGGGTTTTAAGTGTGCTCCATTAACCTAAAGGCGTAATAATAATTCTTGTCGTGTAAGTATCATTAATTGTACAAATTTAATTGCTATTCTTACCATTTCTTTGAAATTGTCATAAGTCGGTACGCGTTGTTCGATTGCTCTAATTTTTGCGTCATTTTGTAGTTTGTACAGCTCGTCAGCTTTTATGGCTTCGTGAAGCTCCATTTCCAGAGTCTTACAGTCGATTGGTTGATTTAATATATGCACGGTGTCACAATACATTATTTTTCTCTCTATGATTCTCTAAGGATTTTACTGTTTGTGGTAAAGATAAGGCTTCACAGTTTCCAGACTATCGTTCGTTGTCGTGGCGACGCTGAGTTGTTTATCAGATCGATTGCGGTGGAAAAAAGCAAAGGCAGTAAATTTTCTCTCTAACCATGTAAATTGGAACACCCTTTATGCAAATATTTATATGGGAAGTACTATACTAGTTTAACGAGACACTGAAATCTCGAAATTTCGTTGTTTCTATTCGGAATAATTTCGTGGTGTTAAATTTGGTTATGCAGCAATGAATTAATATAACAATATTGCTTGATTTCGTAAATAAAAAAAGTCAGAAATAAGGTTAATAAATATTGGTCGAATTATGAAAGTCAAAAGTGGATCGAGTCGTCGATCCTGTAAGTTATTGAAAAATGCTCGTGACTGAAGTATTTATTTAAAATATAATAATACTCATTAATGAGATTATTGGAACTTTTTTATCGTTTAAAGCAATGATCATTCCCAGACAAAATTGTCTTTACAATTCGGAGGAAATTCGAAAAAGAAAGGTTCCCTGTACCGACGTACCAAGCGTAACTCAAATTTGGACTAGGAAGCCACAAAGGAGAAGAAGAAATTTGCGCACTGATTTACGAAAAAGCAGAAAGCCATTTCCTTCATCATTGTTCACATCAAATGCTGATGATCTCTTGGAAACTCTAATGCCATTAAAAACACGCTGCACCTACTCGTCGACTACCAATTCAAGGTTTTTAATTATGATTTAATTAAAATACTTGATAAACTCTTGTAATTGTTAATACACACCGTTAAGATTGTCTCTAGCTGCATCCGGGACTTCTTTGCAAACCCCACAACGTGACATCTTACGTTTTACCGATCCACCCGATCCAATTTCAACAAGTGAAATTGTAGATTCCAGCCCGTGGACTGAACAAATGTTACGGTTGGTTCGTGATTCGCGTATGTAATGAAACAGCATGTTTTGCACGAATCAATTTCTCATCTAATTATCAGGTTGATGAACAACATTGAGGAGACGTCAAATAATGAAGGTTCGATCAACATGATGCTTGAAAATTTAGATTTGGGACCTGTTTTTGAAAAATCTCAAATGGATTTTGAAAAACAATATTCGGATGCAGTTTCATTCACTGCCTTACCCAGTCAGGGGAAAAATTCTCACTGTGCTGAAAACTGGTGCTTCAGGTAAATGCTCTTTGACGTTGATTTTGTTATTTTTTAAAAAGGGGATAAAACATCACTATTCTTAGTTCAGATGAAAGTATTCTGCGAAGAGTATCAGAATCTTTGAAAAAGACGGACGAGAGAAATTTTATTAAAAAGAATCCAGTGGAGACTGCTGAGAAAAATAGCTACCAATATGCATCTCAATTTAAATCATATAAGAACTCTTTAATGGAGAAAGCAAAGAGGATGTTGAATTTTAGAACTGTTGATCCTGGAACAACGCATGTAGAACGACATGATAAAGTGGTGGAGACAGTGTTTAAGAGAGGGGACGGGCAAGTTAAAAATAGAAAAAAGAATTTGCGAAAAAATGTAACAAAAGCCAAGATAAAGAGATCAAAATTCATCGAGGATTCAAAGAGCGTGAAAAGTAGTTATTCGATTTCCTTGATAGATGGCAAATCGAAAATTGTACCTAGTCAAAATCTGCTTACGCAAGTGTTTCATTTGGAAAAATCATTTTCTGCAATTCAATTCAAATTGAAGGATACCGCGTGCAGCGTATCCTTAATAGAAAAGGAACCAATTTCTGAATCCTGTTACTCACCAAAAAAGTGTCTAACCCTCTACACAATATCAAAAACGTATATTTCAAGCTTAGAAGATTTGAATGTAATGGGAATACATTTCCAAAATCCAGTGTGCCTATCGTATTTTAAAAATGGTCAAATTACGAATTCCGAGATAAGCAGCGACGCGATAATTCCTGAAAAATTGATATCAAAACAAGCCATAAAAAACAAACTGCAAAATACCTTCAACTTGGATCAAGGAGTTCAAGTAGGAAATCAAATAATACCCACGTTTCGCAGTATAGGTATAGTCGCTTCCACAAATAAGATTTTAATGAAAAATATATCTACCGACACAAGTGACCTAGCTCTTGAATTGACGATACCCTCAATTCAAAATAAACTGAAAAATTTGTCAGAAACAAAAAATCCTGCCGATATTGATAAACCTAACGATCAGTTATCAAAATGGGATCCGAAACCACTTAATAAAAAATGTCCCATCTGTAATCGCCAAGAGAAATCAAATCCTAGGTAATTCAATGAAATGCAATTAAAAAATCCAATTAAATCGCATACCACGCATTAATCCCTAATAAAATTGTATTACCAAATTTATATACATTTTTAACAGGGATAATTTTTAAACAAGGGATTCATTTTACTTTGTATTTTGAAAACGTGTGCGCGCACGTGCTTTGAAATTCAAATTAGACGTCTTAGATACGAAACTGACCGTCACTCACTCAGTACTTGTCCGACTTGCTGTTCTGCTATGCAAATGTAGCCCGGTTCGTTTATTGCAATTTTTAATATTCCAGCATCGTCCTATATTATATGTTGTTTCGTTGAACGTAATCACGCACCAGTCGTATACGAATCACATGTGATTGGAATCGGTTCGAGCTTTTCCTTTTGCGTTAACTTACGTCACCAACCATTGAACAATCCCTAATCAAATTCTGTACTTGCATTGACGTCATTTTTCGTTTTGGTTACCACATAATTGCATCACTTTTACTACAGCTACCACTGACGTTGTCTCTTGTGCGTTTTGATGATTTTCAGATACGTATTGCCAGTATGCATTGTGAAAGGTGCTGATCAATTCCCAAGAAATCAGAATGATCCTTGGATTCGTGTTTTGGAACGAGTCAAGGCTAAGAATTCCTGTAGTTTTTCAAAATCCAAAAATACTGCTGATGCAACACTAGCTGATAACAGAGAACAACATTTTGATAAAGGATTGAAGTATATCAATGGACGTATGCCTGTAAATCCTGTGAATTCTTCGTATGGACGTCGTGCTTCAAGTACAGGGTGTTCCAAAAGACTTCATAGAAGTTCTTTATTAACTGATATTACTGATACCACCAGTAGGCTTTTGTATGTCATTTCAGAATCGACTGAAACGTCCAGTCGGATAAAGTATTAATCAAATTAAAAATAACAAAATTATATGTAAGCTTGTAAATTCTTGTAATCGTGTCAGATAAAAATTTGTCTATAAAGTTAATTATACTGGAAGAATCCTGATTTTTATTGTTCACACTTATAAATCATCCCTCATTTACGGTACCGGTGTCGCATGTCTCTCCTGTAACAACTTAGCTTGACGTTTCTTGACAAATCTATCGTGCGTCCTCTTCATCTCTAAAATTTCTTTCATTTCCTCCTTATCCTCCTCCTAAAAACCAAAGGACCTTATACACCTGTCATAATAATCATTCCAAAATCGTCTTACCGATTGATTCAAACGAAGAACGAGTGCTCGTCTGCCGTCGGACATCGGTTGAGAATAATCCATTAATTTTTTTAGTCTCTCAGCAGGACTCACGCCTCTTTCGACTACCAGTACGATTCTAGCCCACTGTATAATAATAATGATAAATAAGTAAATCTCAATTAGATTTACACAAGCGCAAGTACTTCCTAACCTTAAAAAAAATTACTATGATCATTAAAATAGGCAACGTATAATTATTAAAAAAAATGAATCGATTTCCCAGCCTTTAAAAACATTAGTATTCTATTTCCATAATATCTATATTATGCAAAGAGGCCGTGCCACTTTTTAGATACAATCATCTACGCACCAGATGCCTATGAGGTGCAGTAGTTTCATTCTTGGCAATAATGCCCGTCATAGTGTATTTACACCAAAGGAGTGGCGTGCAATGACAGCGACAAATAGGAATGTGAAAACGTAACAGTCCATTGAAAGTCAAGAACAATGTTTATGAAATAAAAAAAAGCCAGACGAAGTACGTAGAGTTTCATTATATCACGGATACCTGTCTCTGCCATTCATTTCTGGTCTCTGCAATCTTCTGATATGTATTACCCATCATGGCGATCAGCATGTTAACAAGGAGGATGGCAACAATAGCCATGTAGACTACAAACATCAACTAAACAAAGAAACGAGCAATAAGTTCATACAGTCGTAAGTGAAAGAATAATTTTATCTTTCTTTTCAAAATATAACAATCGTTCGTTCATTTTACGTAACGCAGCTTACCATGCTGATTTATCGCATTCTGTAGAAACTCAATGTCTTCGACAAAGAGCTGAAGCAATGGCGGGGATTTTTAAAAGACCTAATAGCCCCAAGCGGCATCTAATGCCTTTGATCGTAAACCTAAATATGTAAATTTCCAGTTGCAAGGCAACTGATTACCTTGGCCTCCATTTCATGCTCGGTTCTTTCAAATGCACCATAATAATCGCCAAAAGTCGTCATGCTCATGAGGAACATCGCCATTATGCTTTCCAAAGGGGACGGCATGGGATTAGATACGGAGTCATCGACGCCCTCTGGCGTGTTTGGATTGTCGAATGATAAAAAAATGATATAGTAAGCTGAAAAAAAAACGTCTCTTGTATTATCAATAAAACTGTACTGTCTATCGAATTGTTGAAATTCTTTCATGCAATTCTACTACTGTAATTATTCTTAATGCGTGCAGTAAGCGTGCCTAGGTTAACCTTGGCATAGTACCTGCCTGCGTTCCGTGATCTTTCTTACCGTTGCATTGAAAATATATGTCAGCGTCGCGTTACACTGTAACGGATACCTCATCTGCACGAAGCAGCTACTTTTACTTATGTTGTGTCAACGAAGCATAATACTCGGACGTGGACAATGATTCTTTATTATGATTTCTAAGCTTTGCATTGTGCTTGTACTTGGTGTTGATTAATTTTCATAATTTCTTTTTTACCTTGAGAAAAGCCCATCACAAAGACTAGATAGATTGATACGAATCTGAGCAGATCGCCCATGATCATTCTGTAGATCATGACAACGAATGGACCAACCGTCTTGAATCCTCTGCAGAAGAAGAGGAAGTACGGTGCTGTGGTTAACATTACCACTACGGCTAACATATCCTCCATTTCATCGGCGCAGGCTAATCTCAGGAATGGGAATGACAGTAGAATGCAGCAAGAGAATAAGAACATCACTCTGGAAGGTGCAGTCATCTGAAACGTAGATATTTATTGGGATAATGATGATTGTGTCAAGGTAAAAATATTATAGAGACTATTCAAAATGTTCTCACGAGATTTTCTATAAACATGTTGAGTCCCAAAAAACGGGCCTCTCTCAATCCAGCTGCTATGTAAAGTATTGCGCCAATTTGCATCATTATCTCGGTGGTCAAACGGATCTTTGCAGTTGCACTTGTCAGTTGCATTAATCTGCATTCCTCCGTGAGCTCGTCCCACCTAATAATATATTTTTTAATCAAAAGAATTTTTAAATTTGCTTTCGTCATTATAATTTTGACTCACCAATCATCGTCATCGGTAGTGGTTGCAATCGTGTCGCTTGTTACTGTGATTACTGTCAAATTTAGATCAGCCAAAGTTTCGCTTATGGTATCGGTGACTTGTCTTACAAGAGATGCGTTTTCTGTACTGATTGAAATATTTTGTGAAATTATGTCAATACTGCTTGTAGACAAAGTGCTAGAACCCTCCTCGTCCTGAGCAGCCTGTAGAAGAATTTCTTGTAAAGCTGAGGTGATGTTCGACGTGATTTGAGATGTGATCCTCTCAATATACGAGGACGTCATGTTCAGGGTAGAATTTAAATTCGAGGTCAAAGTTGCAATCAGACTTTTTGTAACCATTGATAAGCGTGACGAGTCTAGAAAACTAGTAGACGTAACATTCGTATTGGAGATTGGAGTTGTTGCAGTCTGTTTTGATAATGTGGAATTCGCCGTTGTGGTAGCTGTTTTAGATGCGGATGGACCAGGACGAAGAGTGAAACTGATAAGTGATAAAACAAAGTAAAAGCAAAATAAGAAGAATTGCCTGTAGAACCTAGAATAACAAAGTTATTAATAAAGCATAGCTTGATCCTAGAATTATTAACGTTTATTTACCTAGATTTCACAAAAGTGTTCCACTTGGCATTCAACAGATCTACCAGAACGCCATCCATTAGTTCCAAGTGTTCGTCTTTGTCCTAGATAACAATAAACTAGGCTAATAAAGATTTCTCTTGTGAATAATTAACTATCACGTAAACTCACGCCAAATACAACCAAATTCAAGGCTGAATTATTACTGATCCTTCCACTGATCACGTCAATGGTGTCGACCTGAGACAAAGGATAAGCTGCACAAGTGATACTGCCAATTTGCCAATAAATTTCCCGCTCTATATTCAGAATATGAAAGAACATTTCAATATGTGCCAATTTCGCAGCCAGAGTCAACGGCGTCAGATGCTGAACATTCTTCAAAGATAGAGAGGCACCGGTTTCGTAAGCCATATCCAAAGTGGCCTAGAGCATAAATAAAAATCGATCCGTCTAAATTCGCCAATCATAATTAATCAATAAGAAATAAATTACCAGCTTCTGATAAATAACAAGCATATGCAACACAGTGTTCCCATTAGTATCCTGCTTATCAGGATCAGCACCCCTGGCAAGCATAAGTCTGTAACACTCTTCCTGTCCTAAGCAGGCAGCAAAACTTAAAGGATATTCACCCCAGTAGACGTATCTATAATAAAAATAATAAAAATAATTCGATAAAGACAAACAATACCCGAATGATAAATCCTACTGTAATTCCAATCCACGTCATTATCACTCAAGTAATATAAACACGTGCATCGAGTTGTCATTGTTATTTTTCTTTCGTTGCTCCCAGTCTTCGTCAGGTGAAAGGTTAAGGACCCGAATAAGTAAAAGAGCTGTGTATAAAATCCTATCGACATTCCTTAAATCTTTTCACGTCTAGACAGCGCGCATTTTAAACGCTGCGATAACTAATCTTAATGTACAAGCCGAAATTGCAAAACGACTAATGGAGCATAAAACATTTTGGCCCAGGAACACGACTGGCGTTCGGTATACGAATAACAATGAAAATTCGTCTTATAGCATTAAGCAGTCCTATCCTTATGTCAAATACAAATTCGTTTCGTTTCATCCGATTAAATTTTAATTTCACAATATCAATCTTTATACCCTTTGTAATTTGTTTCTGGACAAACGCAAACCCATTCGTGTTCCAGGCTATCAGCTCTGGATGCTTTTTGATCTTCTGGACACATGAAATTTCCATAGCAACGTTCATGCACGTCGGCGCCACTGTCCAAGAGAAATTTGACCATAGCTGGTTCCTCGTTGACTATAGCCATATGCAGTACGTTCTCACCTATTTGATAAGACAATATTATCTTAATTCATATAAAATTAATTGGTCGAGTTAATTAAATTAATTAGAGCACGTGCCATAGTATTCGTCGCTCATGTAAATGTCGTTAATGAGTTTTGGATAAAAACGTAACAATCTTTTCGCCAAATCAATGTGTATCGCCGTGGCATGTAACATGCATAAGTGTAAAATAGTTTCACCGACTGCCCCTCGTTCACTGAGTATCCAGCAAACCAGCCTGTACTTGGATTTATCTGTATAAAAGTAAAGGAGCGTTAATGACTTATTAATTAATCTAATCAACAGTAGGGACCAAGAGAGTTAATGATCGTTACCTATTTTTGTCTCGTCTACGTCTTCATTTTCGATATCCTTGTTGATGTCGTAATCAGCAGGATTTTCCATGGCTCTTAAGACAGGCAGCTGAGACGATTATTAAATTATATAAATTTCTATGTGAAAGAAATTTTTAATTAATCTTACCAGCTTGTGCCTAGGACGTTCCTTGTTCCTTAACAAAACCAATTTCTCAATAGGTATCCATTTACCTTTTCCTTTATTGTATAAAAATGGCTCGACCTTTGTCCTCAATGCGTGATCCAATTCTGCAAACTGCTTCGTCTGAGCAGCCCTTTTCATCATATCCACCAATAAACCACCACCTGTTAAAAAATATATACGTCGCCAGATCACACTCGATCGTGGTATTAAAATAAAATCGAGCGTCCAAGAAATTGCGTCATAACTTCAAGTATTTGGATCATCCACTTGTAACAGCGGGCTGTTACCAGCGTGTTAGCACTTCACTTTCCAAATGGATATAGTGACTCATTGCCAGTCTTGAGTAACATGAAAATGAATTTTGAAGAAAAAAATTTTTTTTTACATCATTCAAAAATTTTAATATTCCATCCCACAGACAGTTCAATCCGTACGTCAGTCTCTTCGTGTTCCATTGCAAAAGATAATAGAATAATAATCGACCTGTTTCTGTATCCAAATCGTATTATAAGAACGTTAATGATACACTGTAATATTCCCCCATGAAATTGAGGGTGTTTACTTGGCCTTTCGAAAATGAAAGCTAGTATCTTACTTGGACGCTCGTTTACTCGTGATTATTCGTTTTCAAAGACAGTGGCTTTATTTACCCTTCAGGTCTACCAGCTTGTAAAGTAGAATGGAAGAACCGTCAGTTTGCTTCTTTACGCCGCTCGTTACGTTGCTCTCGGTATTACCCATAATAAAGGTGAGTCCCTTGACGGTTTTATTTGAATATTCTACTTTCTCTTACTGACGCATTCAACCGATACGTCTATAAGGGATAAATTTTGAGGTTATAGGCAGCACTGGTTACCATGGTAGATTCTATATCGATTATACAAAGTATCATTGCGCGTCTGATATATATTGATACGATACAAGAGAATTTATGTAAATCAAATTGAATTCTGACAGTTTTATTGGACATGAAGATTCTTCAATTAATTAATAACTTCCTTATGGAAATTATACGAGTCCAAGACATCTGTTACTACTTTACTGCACATGGCACACGTATTAGATCATTTTAATTATAATGATTGACTATTGACAACACGTGATATTAATTCGAAAACTTTTATTTTCAATAATATTAATATTTTTTTATTAATTTTTTTTTCTTAGAATTGGACCATACTTTCTCACAGTGCGGACGATTAAGCTTCTCGTTAGTTAATTGCTGTTTTGCTTGATTAACATAGCTGTAATCAGTTCTAACAGTATTTTGGATTGCAGTTAATTATTTTAGAAATTAAGATCAAGAGCCGGATGTTACAGACCATAAGGATATCCTGTTTCGGTTCAGAGTAAAACCTTATCCGGGATGTGATTCCGCAAAATCACGTTTTATAATTATTTGAACCTCTAAAAGATTGCAAGTCGATTTTAGCTCTGAGTGGTTTCATATTTTTGCTAAGGTATTACTTGCATACGTATTAAAATTACATGTGAAAAACTGTACAAGTAGTTAAAAAAATCTGCCCGTTCTCTAAATCTTAAAAATCACTTACTGAAGTCAACGTAACGCTGATTGTTATTATTATTTGTTATTTTAATATTGCAAGACAAAAGTTTAACATTCGTACGTCTTTTCTTAATAATGACGGAATGAGGCCCCGGAGGGATTCGAACCCTCGATCTCCTGTTTACTAGACAGGCGCTTTAACCAACTAAGCCACGGCGCCAGTACGTCGGCTAAAATTTAGTAATTTTTCTCGATCTTAATACATAACGGGTCAACTATGTGTATTTAGTGTAAGTTTACGCGGGCTGAAAGAAATATCTAATTATCTCCATCCATCAAAAAGGGACCTTGATATTATTTGGGAATGCGATAGCTGTATGGGATATGTAAATAATACTGGAATAAATGTATATACATATATCGGGACAAAGCACCGGCTACTTGAAAATCTTTGTATTCGTGCGCCAACGGCTATATTGAAGGAGGGCAAAGCTTAATGAATTAATTAAAAATAGGCCGAGACGTAAATCCGACCTAAATTTTTCCAGCATTACATTGGCTTCGTATTACGAAAAAGTGCGTTGACCTAGTTATCTTGAGCGGCTGGCTGTGTTTACCGTCTGAAAAGAAGTCGATGCATCCTAAACGACAGTATTTTATTAAGGTTTACACAGTCCTGGAATAACGCGTGGTATCTTCGTGAATTTTTTCTTATCGACAATAATTATTCCTAAACAAGAAGACTTGTTCGGTTACTTCAATGCTTTTATATCAAAGTTATTTAACATAGATGTAAACAGACTGAGTTTACTATATTGCCACAGCTGGCAGTTCTCTATTCTTAAAATGATGAATGCGAGTTACGTATGAAATGCTGACCTCGCTTACCCGTTATAGTTTCGTCATACCTTACGTTAGTCGTATGTTTGACTTTATGTTTATGAGAGTAAGATTAAACAAACATATTTAAGATATATCATTTGTAGCAACAAGTGGCTCGTTGGTCTAGGGGTATGATTCTCGCTTAGGGTGCGAGAGGTCCCGGGTTCAAATCCCGGACGAGCCCGCTTTTTTTTTGTTCTCATTATACCACCGTCGAAATTAATCGACCATATAACATTGCAAAGAATTTTTGGAAATTCGCCATTGGCGCATATTGCGAAATTCTGTGAACCGAAATAACCGAGTTCGGAACGAACTACTTGACTCGTCACGTTTAAAAATGAACGACATTTTCGCGCAATGCTGCGAGTGCTAATGATTTATATTTATCCTTTTGTTTTTAGTAACGAGAACTGCACATTTTTTCGTTATTGCGTCTCGCGCATGAGAATTTCTTAAAAATATCTTTGAACTCAATTTTTCGAATTATCTTCAATACGCTTCACGCGGTACGGAGTTACCTAAGGTATATATATATATTGTTTCGCGTGGTCATAAAGATCAAGATATATTTTACCCGCTTGAGAGTCACGTGACCTTTTCCTTTATTACACGAAAAGCCAAAAAATTTGAATATTTTACCAAAACGTCGGCGTCACGTTAAATATCCAAACACATAATGTGGAATGAGGTTGAAGAAAGAAGAAATCTATTTATGCAATAACCGATACGCTTAAAAAATACTTTTTATAAATTATCCCCTATCGAAATATTCTCAAGAAAACAATTATGTTTTTGCGCTATGCTTATAATCGATGACTTCCGACCGTAACGAAGCCGACATGATTTCTCGCTAAAAATAATACTTTTACGACCGAGAATTGCGAAGCGCGAGTTTTTAATGCATACCAGTAATACCGTAAAGAGAAAGAGAGAGAGAAAAGGCAAGACCGGTGCTTGAAAATGGCAGGGGTACCACATTTAATAAAAATACAATAAATGGCATCCATATCGATCCATCTGCCGATTCGAATGAATATCCCCCCCTAAAAAAAAAATCATCAACTTATAAACAGTGTATGAAAAATTGCGTTATCTAATTCCGATATCCTTCTGATAAATGAATTCTGTTCGTCTAACGATTTCTAATTATCACAGAGATCGATAAACATTGCATTGATTCTCATGACGTCATTATCCTCGCTTGGTACCGGTTCGGCCAGAATCATCGTCATCCAGGGACAGATAGCGACTTCGTAACGTAAACAGGTGATTTTTATTCTGCAAAGAATTTTCAAGGCACGTTCGCGCCAGGACCGTTAAGAAGTATAAAGATAAAATAGTATAACGTAGTAAGATCATAACGTGATCTTCAAAGAGAAGTATTTCGATATTAAATGAAATTTCGAAAATTTAATAATAAAGTGACATTAAATTATTATCATTAGGAAACTTTGGCATCTTTTGCTACGCATATATATATATATGTATATAAATCGTGGGCCTGAGCGCCGAGTGGTCAAAACCGAATTGTGATACCGAGACTTAGTTTAGCTTGCGTTTACCTCCGTCTCCGTTAGTCAGTGAGGCTCGCGCTTTCGAGCGGCAAGCACCGATTCTCTTAGTTAATCATTTGAATCGAGTGACAATACACAGCGTATGATAAAAGAGAAATAATTTAAATACACAAAATTGATTTTAGGAAATTTTTTATCGTTCGAACAACTTTTTCCTCATTTGTGCAATAATTTTCTTTAGTGAAGAAAAGTAATTTGATTGGATCTCAGCAGGAAGGTGTGATGTGAGTAACGTATGTCTTTTATTTTGAGACTGCACAAAACTTTGTAAGGCAAGACTTGGGTTTGAAAATTTTTTTTTGGGAGTCTTGAGTATTTTGAAATAAAAAATATTTTTAGAGGTGGCTCCGGGTGACAGTTTTGCGAGGTTTTTCGAGAGTAATGGGGCAACGATTTAAGATTTCCTAAGCAGAAGAGATCAAAGACTTTTTTTTATTCGATTCGTGTGGTCCACTTTGGCTACTGCGAAACGATTCTTGGCAATGTATAAAAATAACGTTGTGATTCCTTGCTGAGGGTTCGTGCCAAAATAATTGAAATCTTTTCGAAAAGTATGTGATAGTGGAATAATGGGTTTGATAAAGTAAATTTTTTTACGATACTTTGGAACAGTCTGGTTCTTTAAATGGGAATAATGTAATATATATTTTTTTTAATATCACTATTCTGACTGCTTTGCGAAATTGCACGAATTACAGCAAATAGTGATATGAGATCAAGCAGTGTGATGACCTATATGGTAATAGAGATTTTAGAATTTATGTATTACTTCATACTGCCCATTACTGTGTTATATATTATGTATATACGTTTAAAGGCGGAATTGAAAGATAAAACTGTCATATTTAAAATTTTTTTCATCATTCACATTAATCTATTAATAAGTAGTACATAGAGACTGATATATCTGATTTCTGATAAGCACTATCATAATGCTTTTATTTTATCGTAATAAAATAAAAACGAACGAGGATAATATCTTGATTATATTTTTTGTTCATTAAATTTTTACGTTCTTTCAAATTGCCTTCTGACTCTTGGGAGTTTATCGGAATAACCTTGGCGCCAAATTCGAATACATCGAGGAACTGGCCAATCCGCATGAATTTATTAGGTAGTCACTGATACCTTCGTTAATTCTTACAACCTACGTATGCACGAATTCGCATAATTGCACAATGGGATTCAAGGATTATTTCAAATGGCCAATGTCATGGAATCATATTCGCCTGAAACAATTGTATTAAAACGTAGACAATTGGATATAGTAAAATTCTAACCTTGACGATCGGCATGGCTTTCCATAAGTTTCCTATTACGCTATCAAATTTCATGCCGAGAGGAATGACACGCGCTACGATTTTATCGAAGCCTACGAATTCCACAGTAAATTCCAGATCGGCAGCCATAAGAAAATTCTTGAAAAATTTTTGTGAAATAATAACACAAATTTTTAAAAATCCCATCAAACGGCATTCTCTGCAATTGTTACAAACAATAAGATCTGATAAGACAAAACAACAGCAGTGCAACAGTAAATTCAAACAGCTCAGAATTAAGATTGCGGTTTACTCGTATAGCAACGGCGGTAGAATTTAAAAATGTGTAAAAATATATCAAGACTTCCTGGTGGGCGTGAGAAGAAATTTTTATCGCAGGAGGCTTCGACAGTTAACTCCTAGACCACTCCACTGTTTATTAATAATCTTGGAATTTCATTTTGCACCGAAACATTTCACAAAGTTAAAATACACAAATAGGTTAAAGATAGAAATTTAGTGCTGCGAGAGAAACGTCAAACGCGTTACTCGCTAAGTCGCGTTCGCAAACTCATCAAAATTCCATCTCCGTGAGACTCGCATTAATTCTTAAGGTTTGTTCACAAGTTTATGAAAATTCCTACACAGTATTTACTCGCAAATCAGTAAAGTCAAGTAGCCGTATTCTGGTACGTGACTGCGAGTCATTGATATAAAATGCAGCGTATGAACCGATGAATGTCCCTCTATGTCGGATGCAATAGTCTACGGTCAATGTCAACAGAGGATATCTCGATAAGCTTGAAATATCTATCAAGCAGAGACCGTAAATAATTGAAGGCTCGATTTTCAAATTATCAGTCACTTTAAAATTTAAAAAAATAGTACCATGGTATTAGGATGGCTCTATTTTTACAAATTTACAAACATGAATTTATCCGATTTTTTGTATCGACGTTTGATCATCGTTATTTGATTTATTCAAAAAGGAATTTTGCAATTATTTAAATAATCTATATATATCTTTATATTATATCATAATTGCATAGATACAAGCTAGCCTGTGCGGTCAGAAATGCCAATGGCTGTTGGCAGGAGGCGTTACAGCGGTAAATTGTCATTGCTATATTTACCAGAAGCTTAGGGCGTGACTGTCAATGAAATTTGTCCGTCAAGCTACGTGAAACGATTAATTATTGAGATACGTGTAAAACGGAAGATACGTAAGTTCATTATCACCATACGCGAACGTGTAATGCGTGATGTATGTAGGCAACTATTTTTATTTAGTTACTCCATTGATTAGATCATTCTTTAGAATAGTAGTTTATTAAAATAAATTAACAATTGATGAATCCTTAATGTATTTTCGCGCAAGGAGTTCGATATTGAACGTAATATAATGTCACCTGACCCGGCCCACGGTTTTGTGGATTATGTATGCGCGGGATATTTAAATTCTTCCAGTGCCCTCGATTCTTATTAGGATTTCGCTTCGATGCTATATTTCGTGACAGCCACACTTTGTGAATTGGCTACTGAAAAGTTTTTATTTGAATTTTCCACCAAGTACGACTGCCTGGAAAGTTTGAGTTTTAGCTTATTTCCGATTTCAGAAGAGAACTTTTTCAACTTATCTTTCGTACATTATATCCTACAGGAAAGAGTATATTCTTTTAAAACTCTTGGTGTCACAAGAATTGTGACAATTTATCTTTTATCATAAACAATCCAAGTATGAATATCTTGATAAGGTGTTTTCGGGCTTTCTTATGTCTGCGATCTTCATTTATCTTGTGGCCAATTAAGCGACGATTCGTTCCCGATACCAAATCTGGATTGATTTTATTTAGAACGCATGTATCTTGTACAGAGATAATATACGTTAGGAATGTAGGGCATCACGTGCGTGAGCTTCTTTGGTTGCCTTCGTTAAACCGCATCTCTATTTTTAGCAAAATTACGCAGTGTGATTTTCAAAAATATTGACTGAGCTTGTACTTGCACATCCTGTTGAGTACATCCAGTTGGGATGGTGAAGATAACCAAACCTGTTGAAGAATAAACTGTACTCAATAAGTGAAGAGATGACGAAAGTTCACACAGGGCAAGCCCAAACATTATAAATCTTATGCTGATCATCCACTGATAATGCATTTATTGATAAAACTAATAAATTAATTCGGAATAAAAATATTTGACGATTAATTATTTTTCACCCACAAGATACATTTTATGATTGCTAGTCCTTGCGCACTTGTTTACACCAGTTCTATATATATTTTTATTAGATTTCAATTTCTCCCAACTGCGCATTACGGTCCATTCTTGTATAGTGAAAAATGATATTTCATGAAATAACGTTAATCGATACATTGTTGAAAAAAATTATATCTTACCCTTCGAAGAATTTATTACGTTAATTTATTATAACGTTAAACTCTGTCTCTTTAAGGTAATATTATCCTTGTCGGCTTTGCAATTCGAACTTCTTTATCGCATTCCTGTGGTACCGACGTCATGACTCAAACCACTTGACTCGCATTGTCAATCTCTTGACAGAAATCAGTTGTCCATCATTCACTGCGAGGAAGAGTATCTCGCACGTAGACATTAAAAATATACTTTATGAAAAATTCCATCCGCATTCACTTAAAAAAAGATACAGATTCCAGTATCGATTAATTAAGGTATACAATGATTTAGTGAAATCTCAGAAAACGACCATGAAATTGTTTAATGATGATCATCTACCGATTCATGGCGTAAGGTTTTCATCGAGAAAACATTAATTACCAGTTTCCTTACGCGCTATATTCATCGATTTTAATAACCCTACACGAAAAATAAAATGATAGCCCATTGTAATTATTACTATTTTTTTCCTAAAAGATCATCCAATCTAAATCCACTCAAAATTAAATTTTCTTTTTACTCACCCTCCTTATAGCCTTCAACATAACCTATACGTACATAGAATCTCAGTCAGAAACTTATCCGGACGATGAATCAAGCTTCTTGGCAAACTGTTGGAAGCCAAGAGAGCAGACTACGTCATAGGAAAGATGGCATAGTTTTCCATTGGCAGATTCACATGTATGACGTCGTGCACGTTTAATAATTGCATTATGTATTATAACATAGAAGTTTCGGTGATAATTCAAAACGAAATAAGATCCTCGATAATTAATTTCTGTCCTTTGACATTCCCTCGTCTTTCTTCTTCCTGTCGTGACAACCACACTGACGGGTATGACGCAATCGAGGAATTATAGTTCCGATACGCGCCACCCCGCGTCGCCACTGACGCTAATAAACAAGGTGGCTAATTGTTTCGCACTCTTAAATTGTAGCAGTGAAATCGCAATGCGTTTCACGTCAATGAACTGTTAACGAAAGAGAACTAGGTAAAGAACAATGATACAGTTTTATCGTTGATAGACGTAAGACGAGTCGATGCATTAATTACATTGGATCAATGGCATCGCTTTGTCATTCGCTTTATACAGTTTAATCGTAACTGTTGATACAATATGTAATTTGTATAAATTATTTATGAACACGCGAGTGAATTTAAAATCTTTACAGCGTATAGTGTTTATTGAACTGGTATTATAAATGACTTTTTAGATAACGGATAATTCTCCGAACGTAGGTCAGGATTGATAAAAGAAATTATTTTGAATTTTTTCTCTAATTCATATTTAAAATAATTAATTATATTGAAATACAAATTTACAATGATAATGGTACATTGGTATTATCACTTTTCTCACAATTTTTACACCGTGTACATTTGTAGTACGACTTTTAAAATTACTACGTCAAAGTTGGCATAGTTCGTTCTCACGCACTGTTGACAAATGGCTTAATCGTTTCGAGTCAATTGTCATGACGAAATTTTTTTCGTTGGACGAGATTCTATATAGGTAGATTCTAAGTCACTGAACTGTCTCGTGTGTAATACGATAATTAGCTAACGTATGTACAATGGATACCAATTGACAAGAAATTGACTAGTAAGTAATGGATGGTGTCATCGCAAACGGGATAACCAAAAAATTATCATGCTTTCTCGTTAAAGGTTCTTACTGACAGTGTTCAATATTTTTTTGGGTCTTTTTTGACGTTATTAATATCTCATTGGACGTGTCTGCGCAAATGAACTTTTATTGCCTAACACGTCATACGCAAAATGGTCGTTTTAACGAAACGAAATGACTTCATGGGACTTAGTACAGTGGAACGGTATAAGGTTAAGTAGACGTCCCAGTTACAGTGTGTCAACGTATTTACATTAATTGAACAGCGTCAATGGAATTATTACAAAGAGACAGAGAGAGAGAGAGAGAAAAGAAAGAATATAAGAAAAATTACAGACCGAGAGAATCATCTCTATGTCGGTGGAATTCAAATGAAAAAAAAATTATAGCTAGTTACGACTGGACATTGCGTAAGGAATTGTTCGATCTCTTGGAAGCAATAACGGACGTTCCAGTCTGGTAGATTGCATCAATATTCTAATGAGGATCGATCATCTAAATTATGAGATGACAAGGGGAAAATTTACTTTACCATCTGCAGAATTAACGAGTCCCTAAATTCCATGTATAAACTGATACCATAAAGCCTGCACTATGTCTCACATGGTTAACCCCTATACACTTGTGATTATCATTAAATCCTCTCAATCATAAATAAAGCACCACATATTATTTTGTGCTCTTCAGGTCATCTCTGATCCGTTAAATGTCAAGAGTAATTTTCTGTAATTATTTTTCGGTCCGGATGCGCACTATAGCCCGTATTCAGAATTCGCTTTTAGTGCTAATAGCGCGCTTTTAAAATTTTTCTTAGTGACTTTAAGAGCGAGTTGTGAATACGGGATTTATATGTCAGTTCTCGTTACCTGGACTTTTCAAAAAGTGCAGATTCTCATTGGTTACTTAAAAACATCATCCAATAAGAATTTTGACTTTTTGAAAAGTGCAGAAAGTCTAGGCAACGAGAACATATCTAATGAATTCACTCGTACTTCGGTTTCAAATATTCAAGAATTAATGACATTTCGCGATTTAACCTAGAAATAAGAATTTTGTTAAACTCGAATCTTTATTTATCGTACCTCGTATCCCAATTTCTTAATGGTCAAACCTTTGGCTTCGTTCCTCTTGTTCTGTTACTAAATAGATAAGTTGACTCAACCAGGTGGTCCACTGCTTGACGAAATCGCACAACCACGGCTGCCAACTGTTACCGAACTGACGTAGTGATATTTCTGCCGCGTACATACGAAATTCTCTACGTATTTCCTCGCGCGCAGTGCCGCGCGATTTCAGTGTAAATAAACGTTCACAAACTCCTGTCATTACGAATCTTCTGTTATTATTAATGCACCAGGCCACTTATCAGAGCATTGCCATTTGTACTGGCCGTTGGCCAACAGTTGGTCTCTTTCACTGGTTCTAGCATGTGTATTTTCGATCTGTTTCTGTACTTTTCTTTTTCTTACGTATTCGGGCTTGACGTGTGAATCTGATGATCAGATTATAGCAAAACGAAAGACAAAACAAGTTGAAAAGTGCGTTGCGATGGATTGTGTAACTTGACAGCTGTTTCGGCGCCATATTTGAATTTCGGACTTTTTGACCAATCACAAAAATAGATTTAACCGCCAGTGGCTGTTCTTTTACTTCCCCGTGACTAATTCTCACTTTTATTATGAGTACTATTCTAGATTTCTGAGAAACCGGAAATAATAATGCACCCGTACAAAGATTTACACGCTTTCGCTTTCTTTTCCTTTTTTTTTCACTATAATTTTAATGCCTCTGTCTACGTTAGGATATACGAAGTTGCCATTATTAAACTATACCGGATATGCACAAGTAAGCTTTTTGGTATGTATATCTATATAGCTCTAGAGATTCAAAATTAGTATCGTTAATGACTGACTCTATTTTTATGGTGTGTACGCACTGCACTTTACTTTCAGGGTTGGTTATGATCGAATGTTAATGTTCTAGGCTAATTTAGGATCGTGTGCAATGATGTTGCCATGAATCATACGTTGGGCAGAAGTACCATTATGTATATGTATTTGAACGTATTCTTTCTTAACTCGACACTGATAAAGAAAAATCCGAGGACTGAACTACTTTACCTTCGGCCGACCACCCTTAGCTCCTGCATCCGCAAGCTAGGCGGCGCCAGCCAATTCTTTTTTCACAGGGAACTGACGAGTCGGTATGACCTGGGAGTTGGGATGGAACAGGCCCAACTCCGCCAAAACGAGAGCTCTGATGGAATCTATCGGATAATGCGATAACTTAACGGATCTTATAGACTTTTGGGGTCGCGTAAAATCAGCAAACGCAACTGGATGCACGAACGAGAGCGAACGGTTACAGAAGTGCACGGCTGCTCAGAATGCTAGGTTGAGGTAGAGAGGGTCGAAGTAAGCGTCAGGCAAATAGTCCGAGATACAGAGAGTAATGGATAGAGAACGGAACAGAACGAATCGGACGTATCAAATCGAAATCCCTTCACCAATTAATTAATTGGGAGACTCACCGGAGCTGGTGCAGCTGCAGCTGCAGTGCACTGCACTAGGGCACGACACTGCACTTCCGGAACAGTCACAGAAAATTCATAGAATCTCCTGGATATTGCGAGAGCAACGCGAGAACTTGCTATACCGTATCGAAACACGGCTAGAAAAACTATAAACAGACAGCACGTGAGCGCGAGGCAGCTCGTGACACCTCGGTCGGTGCCCCGAGACAGACTGCTTTGACAAAATAGCCAAATTCGAGAACTAATCATTCTG
>JAYRCB010000305.1:491503-540389 GCA_036026315.1 Trachelus stipa | reverse complement strand
TCTCTCTCTCTCTCTCTCTCTCTCTCTCTCTCTCTCTCTCTCTCTCTCTCTCTCTCTCTCTCTCTCTCTCTGTTTTTGCACATTGCCATTGTCTCTATTACTCCTCCTCCATGCATTACTTAAAAGGCTCAAATTAGATTCTAGATGGTCCCCTAATAGGATGATATTTGGAATAATTATCGGTGACCTCAGCCGATAGCGAGGTTCAGGCTGATCCTCGAAGTCCTTGAGGGTTCAATCAAATCGAGCGTGGTCGGATTTTTTCCAACGAGGGAACTTAAGCGTCCCAGATGTTCAGGATTCGGCGATATCACGGAAGTCCTTATGACCATTTGCGATACGTATTCAGATTGCTCATCAGAGTCGGAGGCGTCAATTTTTGATTTCGATTTCGTAGACTCTGGCTTTGACTCCAGCTCCGGTAACTCCTTTGATATCATTTTGGACACCTCTTTCATCCTTGAGATTTCGGCCATTTTATTCAAACACGTAGAGTCTCTTGTATTTGGCTCCCGACAACGACGCTTCGAGATTGTCGTTGTTCGTTCTTGCCCATCCTTTTCTTCTTCTTCTTCTTCCAGTTGCTGAGGCTGCTGATGTTGATGCTGGGAGAGCTTCGTATGTTTTATAATGGCCGAGAACGCGGAGGGCCGTAAAGTTCTTCCTGAAGTTTCGGTTGTTCGACTTAGGTCGCCGAAGGGATCGGACAAACCCCGTCGCGGAACAATGACACTGGGACCCGATCTCTCTCTCTCATTGATCTCAGAATCGATTTGCGCTCTCGTTGCCGAGCCAAGTGTCGTCTTTATGGATGCGGAACTTTGAGTAATCGTGACCGGGGTCACCGTCGTCGTGCTCGATGTAGTCGTGGTCGAGGCTGGGGAAGCGGATGAAGCAAAGGCCAGACTCTCGGAAGAGGCCTCACGTTTTTCGGTGGGTGTTCGATGATGTGCTCGCATACAGGAAGACTCCTCGTGCTTATAGAGGTAGGACTTCAGGGCGAAGGCCTTTCCGCAACGAGTGCAAACATGCGGCTTCGTATTCGAATGCGTTTGAATATGCGCCCGAAGATTCGATTTATCGGCAAAAGCCTTGTTGCAGATTGTGCACTTGAAGGGCTTCTCGCCTGGAAGGATTACACATGGAAACTGATTAGTGAATATTCTTAGGCACGTTAGTAGATTCTGTCTTTAGAGACGACTGGCTTACCGGTGTGTGTGCGAATGTGACCCTGTAGAAGCCACGGACGAGAAAAACACTTTCCGCAGTAGTGACACTTGCATCCCTGATTGTGGGTCCTGACGTGCATGCTGTACGCTGGCATGCTCACGTAGACCTTGTCGCAGTGTGGGCATCTTCTTGCCTTCTTGTCCCCCAGGGACCTGTGGGTCTGTCTGTGTCTTGCTAGATTCGACGACGTGGAGTATTTCTTTCCGCAGTCAGGGCACTCGTGCTCCTCGTTGTCCTCGCCGCAAGCCTTACTTGACTCTGCGTGGACCGTGCCTGTAATCGTGCCCGAAGCTGGCTGTCCGGCTGCCGGTACAACGGCTGAGGCGTTCTTCGAGGGTGCGGTTGCAGGAGGGCATCCACGCTTGATCTCCTTCTCGGAAGATAAGAGTTTCTTCTCCGAATCCCGTGGTACTCCTTCGAGGATCTCACGCTCCCTTTCAATTCTCTCAAAGAAGAGTCTTGATCTCTCTCGAAGAGTCACGTCCTCGATCGTCGGCCGTTTACGTAAAGTCTCGTATTCCTGCTCATCTCGTTGCTGTTGTTGTTGCTGTTGACAGGACGTATGATGACTGTGTTGGTGCACCTGACGCTGAAAGCCATGACGGTGATAGGCACGATGCTCCAGTCGGGTTTCCTCATGATTATGATACTGGTGCGGATTTTGATGATGATGGTGGTGGTGGTGGTGGTGGTGGTGCTGATGTTTCGAGGAGGCTGCGGGGCTCATCCGATATCTGTCGTTTGGTCGGCTCGGCGACAGGGATCGCTGGCAAAGGAGATTGTCAGGATGAATGAGAGTTCCTGCAGCTGCGGCCAGACTGACCTCCGCGAGTTTAGTCAAGTTATAAAGTTCCTCGGGACATTCGGAGGAAGTTTCGCTTCCACAGTCACTCACTCCGTCCGAAGTCGGCTGGCCGCCTCCGTACTCGGCCAGTCTTACTCCTCTTTCCGGACTGTAATCTGCAAGTATAACAAAGAGGAACCATTAAATGCTCTACCATAAGAGTTATTCGCTCTTATGATTTCTTCGGATCTTAGAGAGTAACGATGCTGTCTGTACTCTCGCTTCTATAGCTGTAGCTGCTCCTCCTTTTTCGGAATGAACTACCGCGAGAGTAACGAAAATAGAGCGACGTGCCTCTGTACCGGCTGAATGATCGTCATGCGCGCGCATTAATCTACCTATGCGCTCCCAAGTGGAGCTCCCGACCTCCGTTTTCCGAGCTGCTATGGTCTCGTCTATGGTAGCAATGATGGCGCATTACCAATGATTGGTAACGGTGGTACCAACGACGCTAGGGCTGGTGTACGTCCTGTACGATTTGCGATAACTTTAATTATTGCGCCTGGCAATACGGAAGTTAAGGAAGCAACTGAAGTCAGCCACAGACGAAGCTGCTCACAGATGCTTTCGAGACGCGGTCTCATTGTCTCGCGTCTTCGGACTCTCAGTTCAATTTGAAACACTTTCTCACAGTCGCGGAATATGCACTCATCATTTGTTATTTCACCTTCGCGAATCACCATCATCGCCGACGCCATAACCAGCATGGTCATCGCTATATTAATAGCGTAACCGTTACGTCAATCAACTGACACGATTTTCATATCGAGGATGTGGATAAAAGCAATGGAAATCCTAGATTGTCGTCGGATCGTCACTAGCTTTTAAAGGTCATTAAAAACCGCTCTGTCTTACTCTTGGCGGCCAACACTTTTTAATGTCGTCGGGCGAAAAGCGTGCGTAAGTGATAACGATAAGGGTGAGACTGTATAGCAGCGTGAAGCTGAAGCAGAAGAACTCGAAGACGCAAGAACGGCCGGTGGGATTCGATTAAAAAGAAATACGAGTTTGTATTTACCTTGAAGAGTTTCTGCGAATTCTTCGGGGCCGTTGTAGCGGCGATGCGTTATCAGGAAGGCCCGTGGCATCGTGGCCAGCTCGTGGAGAAGGATCTTCGAGTCTAGGAAGGTGTCATAGCACTCGATATCCAATGAGGTTCACTCGCGATTCACCTCTCGCGGTTCACTAATTTTCGCGGGACACCATCACCGATCCAAAGGAGTCGCGAGTCGGTCTCGTTGCTCTTCCGGAAGTTACCCTCTCGATCAGGTGAAAATATTCAATAACCGCAATGACGAATGACGGAGTCGAGTGAAGGAGGAGGATCGGCAGGAGACGAAGCGGCAAAGGGTGCGTACGCTACGTAAGATTCGAGCGTAGTAGTCGGTTCGGCTAAGATTCGGGGCTACATATAGGAGCGCAGCTTCCCTCCGCCGCGTGGACCCCTTGCCACTCTCGGCCCCTCAACTCCTCGACTCCTCGACTTCTCAGTTCTCTCAACTACCTCACCCTCGGCTCGAAGACGGCTGCTGCTGCTGCTGCTGCTGCTGCTGCTGCCGATCCTATTGCTGTTGCTGCTCCCTCCCTTGTTTACGCTACTACGTCGACTGCGTGCTCCTCGGCATGCTATAACTTAGCCTTATACGTCTTCTTCTGTGTCTCGTTGGACACTCGGAGCACATCCGTAAGATTCCACCATTGCGTTATCGTCATCCGTCAAGTACAAAGTTACGTCAAAGTCAATTGACACTCTGGAATCTGTTGGAACTTTTATTAGGTACTAGCGAAGTTAATGCTTTCTTAAGAAATTGGACAGATTTCCGCTTTGTAGGTAAGAAAGAAGCTCAGGGCTGCACGAGCATGTAGAACCCGAGTGCTTCGCCGCGACGAGCAACCCGTGTGTCCTCTTCTATTTTTATCTTCTTCTTCGGCAGGGGTTCTACCGTGAACTTACCTCGCGACCATGGATACGCACGCGCTCTCTTTCACTGCCGAAATAAATGTGCTCTATGGAAAGAGAAAGATAAAGATAGAGAGAAAGCTTTTATGGGAATGCATTATGCCTTTCTTCAGTCTTCCACCTGATTTTTCTTACGAGTCGCAAGAATTTACGCTATTGTCCTCACTTAACCCGCTACTGCTTGGCCTTTTCCATCATCCTTCGCGTCGATTAGTTTCCTCTTGTCATCAGGATCATTTTGCCCAAAGAAAGGTGGACTAAGAAGTTTCTTCAACGATTGAATGAATGCTTCGTGAGTTAGTCAGCGTCGCGGTGCTAAATTCGGCGTACGCCTGGCATCGCGCCAGAAGAACCACCCAGCGCACCAACCTGCTTCCACCGGCTACGTGAGTGCGACGCCAAGCATCTCCTTCTCTTCCGTGCCTCTTACTCTTCTTCTTCTTCTTCTTCTCTAGATTCTTCTTTTTGAATTGGCAGCGACCGATTTCGAATGCCCCGACCTTGTTTATTTATTATTGCTCGATAATATCGATGCTACCTTCGAGGGGCATAATATTAAAGAACGCATCACTTTCCTCGATAGGGTAAAACAATAAAACGAATTATTTCTCGTGGACGATTCCAAGTGTTATTCGAAGGGATGTGTTATTTAGCACATCCAGAGAAACAGGTGGCTCCTACTAGTGGTACCGTATTACCCTAGTATCTCTAGTATCCAGAAATAAATTTTCGAACGTCAGACTATCGTTATGACGCTAGATTAGTAAGCTCGTGGAACATGTTAGTTTAACAATTGGCAGTTCTTCCGGAAAGCCCCAAGAATTCTTCAACTGTTTCTGAATATCTTAAAAGTTGTTTGATGGAGCTTCGGACGAAGAAGAGGGTCCCGATATTACATCTTTCTAGTGAAAATCCAAGTAACATTCCTCGATAGCCTTATACGACTTATATGGTTTTGTATCGGACTATCGTCTGGGCCTTGGGATTGCTATTTAAAAGCATGGGGAAATTTTAGCAGGGTTCAGGGGAATCGTACTTGCCCTCGGCATGGGGTTCCAAAGCTATTTCAGTCAGTGCCACCGGTGCAGCTGTCGAGCACGCGCCCACCAGCTCAGCCAACTACCTTCGTGCCTCCTTCTCGGTAGGTATTTTGGGGCCTTATGCTTCCAAGACGATGTTTCCATCGACATCATCCGAGAGTGGTGCAGCGGGATAGCCTAACGTTATTATTTGGTTCGGGGTTACCGAAGCATACATCATGGTCATCATTAATTTGCTGTCAATGACAATTAGCTGCTTTCTTGATAAATTCTCATTAATGTTTTTGGAAAATGTCTTATATCAAGGAACAAAAAATGTGGCCGGTAAATAAAGCTTCGGACAAAGAAAGTTTGGTGCATCGACTTTTTTGCCTCAGGTGACTATAATAGAGATTAACGGGTGGACACGATGTGTCACGTGAGAGGAATCTCGGTGATATAATATGCCCATCCATTGAACTTTTGCTCATCTTTGAAATGAAGAGAAAGATGCAGGTAAGGGGAAAATGAGGGAAGGGAGCAGGAAGTAAGGAAGGGAACCGCGACGGAGTCAGAGGTCGGGCCGGAAAGGGCCAGAAAAGTCAAGGAGGGGAGAGAGTGGCACGCGAGTGCCACGCGTTCAACCCCAACCTCAACCTCGGCCCCCATGGCCCATGGCCCATGGCGCATGGCGCATGGCGAATGGCGCATGGCGAATGGCCCACGATATCACTCGGTGTGGGAGCTCAGCCCGTGTCCTGTCGTTCGAAGTGGCCTTTGCCTACGAGAGTTGATAACAGGATAACGAGCAAAGGAGAAGCAGCCATGCGCATCCATCCGTTTGCTCCGTCTGCTGCGTCTAGTGGCCCATTGACAAATTCAGAGCCCAAGAGGAATGCAGCCACGCGCTTCGTACTCGAGTCGTCTTATCTTAATCCTTTCAAAGTTCTCTCTTCTCCGAAGCAGCTGACCCCGTGGGAAGAGTTCCGTTCCTCCGAGACGTGGATCTTCCCGTTGCCTCTGATTTCCAGCTATCGCGTCCATCCTCTTGTTCTTCGATCGCATCCGCACACCCGGGGATCGCCATTATTTTCAATGAGAAAGGTTGGTGGCACTGCTGGTTACCGTTGGCGCCGACAACGCGGGACGAGTCAGCGAGGTGGTTACGAGGAGGTCGAGAGGCCTTCGTTAAATTTAGCCGTGGTTTACGAATAACGGCGTAACGTAGTCATGCTCTCGTATACACCGGCGAGAGTGCGTCTCTCAATCCCAAGATCCATTACGAATTCGCCGGATGGATTTCTGAGTCAAGCAGAGAGTGAGGAATTCGCTTTTAAGAGAGTCTAAGAGATCAAAAGGAAGTCGACGGGAGGATAGGGGAGACACGTGCGCGCAAGGTGGTCTTCAGAGGTGGCGTCGATCTAGCGTCGGTGGCGTCGGCGACGACGTCAAAGTGCGAAACGCAACTACGGCAATCGCTCCTCCTGCCAACTGCCTGCAAATAGATCCGAGCGTAACCTGCGTTCTTCTTCAAAATAGCCGAGATAAACGTCAATACGGTTGGCACTAGAGGCAACTCCGTGAACACCTTCGGTGCTCTCAATCGTTAACCCGCATACCGAGAACAAAATGTCCAGCACTGGTGGCTATTTTTAGAGGAGGACTCGCTTTGATTGAGATTCGCTGAGGTCGCGTCGATCCATGAAGCCTCGACGGTTGGGTGCGCGGGCGTGTCACTTCCGTCGGTGTCACGCGGCTGACGGAAAGGTGCTCCGCGGAAGCGAAAGAAGGAGAGCACGAACGAGAACCGAAGGAAGAGAATGAATAAGAAAGGAGGTCTAATTATAGGAAAGCTCGTGTCGGTGCCCATGGGCAGGCGGCCACACCGGGCGTGTAGCCGCACTCGCGCCTCTTCCGCGCGCGTGCGGCTGCGGTTGCGGGTGCGGGTGTCGGTTCACCGGTAAGAGAATCGGTTTCATTGGGCGCTCATAAAATGCAGGCTGCATCCGCCCGACGCAGATGTGCGCGTGCGAGCGCGGCAACGGTGCCTCGTCCATCTCCTCCGTGCTCCTCCACGCTTCGCGATTCAGTCTCCGAACCCCTACGACGACGCCCACAGGATGATCCTGCCACTGCGCCTCGCTGCACTTGTCCTCCCGTCGCATCCGCACTGACAGTTAGCCCAGCCGCGAGGACACACGGCACCCTCCTGCATTCCGCGAGCTTCTCCGTTTCTGCCTCTCATCGCAGCCGAGTCCTCCGATCGGCCTCGCGCGTGCCTCCTCTTCCTATGCGCAGGTCCTACGGGGCTGATCGTGCCATTGCGACGATCCATAAGAATTCATGGCAACCCATTTACGGACTAGCGGGGACGCGCGTCTTTCGCTAATTTTAGCCTCGCGCCGTCTTCCGACTCGACTCCGAGACCATCGACGCGGGCAAAACGCAGCGGCAGCTGCCGAGACGCTTCCCTCGTCTCAGCCCCTTTCTTTCTTTCCTCTCTCACTCGCACTCATCTGCTTCTTCCTCTTCTCCTTCCTCTCTCGTACCTATCCGCTCGCCGCCGCCCATTCAGTCACTCACCCTTTCCGCGTACGTGCTCCGGCGAGTTCCTCATGCTCATTAGCTCCCTACGTGGCTCTAAGCAATAGTTTGCTAACGCGACACCTCGGCAATCCTCAAAATCACATTTGAAATGGCACTCGCTGTGCGATTCGTTGGTGCGCGCTTGGCGTTTGCTCTTAAGTAACTTGAGTCCAGGAAACACCCCGCTTGAATATAATATAGTGCCAGCTCGTTACTCTGTGTATCACCTGCCAGGTCGCTTACAATCGGCTCCACTCTTCGGAGGATATTACGTCGCTGCAGCGATGAATCTTTGTGTTTATAACTATTGGTGGCCATATCTTCGCATTTGACGTGCTTGATAATCCTCAGGTTAAAGGAGGACTAATTTTTCTGTATTTTGAACATCCGAGATGAGAGCTTCTATTGTAATTCTTATGTTTCTTCGACATATATTCTGGCCGCTTAGGAGGAGATAGACGAGGAGGAAGGAAGGAAGGAAGGAAACGGTAAAAAGAAGAAAGAAGAAAAGGGTCGCGCAGCGGCTGGTGCAGCAGCGGATGTTTGAAGCTGCCGAGTGCAAAGCGGTGGTTTCTCTCTCGGCTTTTCCCGGGTAGACCAACATCCAGAGAAAATACGGAGGAGCGGATGTGATGTTTAAGACATGCCAACAAAAACTTTATACCGAGCGTGCAACGTCATTTCCTAATAATGAGCACGTGGCGTAATTTAAGACAAAAAACTGACGATAAATAAATAATCTGATAAAGAGCCCAATCGTTAGTCAGAAACAATTGTACTCTTTTCATTACTGACCTTCGTACAATGCAACCAACAATTGGTAGAAATATTAAGAATTATCTAAACGAGTTATAACGACTAATTAGTCAGTCGATGGTAGTTTATTAAAATGCACGGAGCCGTTCTATACCGCGCAGTGGACGGCTGAGTCAAAAGAAACACAAACATCGTAAGAGAAGCGCGTGCTTCAGCTTGCTCTCTTGGGGCGTCGCGGCGCTGTGCGAGATATCATTATTATCATCATCATGGTGGCTCTGGTGACACGACGCGAGGTTGGAGATCGCGGGTGGCAGTCTGCCTGAGGCTCTCTCCTGCTGAGACGGAGAGGAGACCTCCTGGCATTCGCCGACGTCCGTCCTCCGGCCTCCGGCTCCGAGGAGCATCTGCATCACGTGGCGCACTATTTACCACTTCGAATGCTTTCATGTCGGCGAATTGAAGTTCGATGCAAAGGTGGGAGTATATGAACGTGACTGTTACGTCGCGATGAAACGAGAACGTCCTAAAGGCGGGTAAAGGGGGAGGGGGGGGGGGCGGGGGTAGACGGATCGCCGACCGGGCGCGAGAGGTAAGGGAATCTTTTGAAAGACCAACGCATGGCCCACGCATTTGCCCGCTCGCCCCCTGCATGCATAGTTGCATACGGTGTCTGCGGCGACATCCTTAAATAGATAGATAACTTGGGTCTTTGTGGTGTCTGTGCATCGGCAGAATGACGGTCAGGATGGAACCAGAGATCATGACGATTCCACGCTGGTAACCACACGTCAGCATCCGGTAAAAGACGAGAAGGAATATTTTCGGGAATAATAATATAAAGGAATATATTCCGGTTAGCTGAACCGATTGATTTTCGGCTGGGTTCAATTTATTGGCAGACAATGATCTTTACGATTGTTAGAACGATGAATCATGGTTGGTCTACGTCTGAAAAAATAATGGTTTTTACATCGAGGATGTCGTAGAGCCATTTCGGTTGGAAGGGCCAGTTTGTCCGATGAATTAGTTGACTTCCTTCGAATACGTATGTTACCTTGCAAAGCGAATGTTGGCCAGGTCAGTCAAGGAGTCCAGTGAATTGACTTGACGACAGGGAAAAGAGGAAGGCAGCACTTACGTCCACGGGATACCATTGGGGTTTGAGCCGGCTGACTTCGACATTGAAGAAGACGCTGGCCGTCACGCGTGGTATTGGGCAGACCGAGGTCGGAGCACTCCATTTTGCTCGATAGGCGTAAAATTCGGAAGAGCGATTCGAGCCAAGGCGAATAAATTCCACGTGATACATCCAATCTCGCATTCCCTAGGTGTGCGTAGCAATCAGACCCGATTAAATTCTGATTAGGGACATGATACTAGATCTTATATCAGCATTCCTTTGGATTCGACAAGCATGACATACCGGCAGTGCTTTCCATTGATCCATCATCGTTTCGATGCATCTGAGAGCATTTTGAGAATTCACTTTATTACAGGTCGGCCAAGAGATCTTCTTCTCGCGTTCGGCACAATCACGAGGGATTTTTTTTCCAAGAAATTTCAGCTGTGCAATTTATATCGTTAAACCATGTAAATAGGATGCAAGACGACCTAACCTCAGCACAGCTAACCGTTGGACAACACTTTGTCTTAAGCGCAAGACACACTGCATCTGAGATTGTGCGATCCACGAACCTCCTGGCAAAGTCACTGACATTCATGAATACATCGTAGTCGTAGTTCCCCAGGCGAAGGTAAATCCCGTCCATTTTTCTTTGTACGCGAATGACAATTACACTGGCTTGTTTTAACATGAGGAAGAGACGCGGAAAATAAAAGATAGTCGGTGTGCTTTCAAATGAATCTTTTATTTCTTTGCAGTTATATGTAGTCGTTTATGATAAGCGTGACGATCACCAAGTAGTATGCACAATGGATGTACAAGAAGGAACAAGAACTTTTGGATTACGACGCGTTCGTCCTAGAAGATTTTAATATATAATAGTAGTACTACGGGCCTATCCCTATGTCTCTGTCAAGTTGTGGGTGGACCGAGAGCAATGTGTAAAATAGTTCAACAGTCTGTTTTAGAAGTATGCGAGTGTTCGAGGGATAGTGCTCTCGTAGCTTTCGTCGAAGCCTCCAAACCTGTAACGCCGGCAAGTACTTGAAAGAGACTTTCCATGAGCTTACCAAACACTTCTGACATCTCTCGGTCACTCCGCGTAACTACGAAGACGTCTGCAACATGTGACATAACAGAGGATTAGGAGAAATAATATTAACCAGTGTCTACATAATATTCGTAAAGGGAGCGCGAAGTTTTATTGAATTCTTACGTCGCAAGTCACATTATGAAATCGAGACTGGTACAAACACTACGTAACACGGACAATACATTAAGAAAAGTTACCTGATCTGTCTTGACCGAGATGCCTGCAATACATGTTTACAGCGGTTGTGACGACATCGTCTTCGTCATGAAAGGGGTCGGCTGGCCACTGCGCTCTGTGAAGTCTGACAGCTTCGAGAGCTGACGACCATCTGGCTGATCGTAGGAGTTCCGCGACTCTGGCCACGTCCTCTAGAGCTCCGGCAGCCGCTCCAGGTAGCGGACTCGGACTCGGAGTTGGTGTCGGAGTACCACGTTCGCTTTCGGTGCTCTCTTCAAGGGCTCTGCTGAGAGCAATTCTCATACAGGCTACTTCGTTCGAAGCATCCTGTAAAGAACTCTGCAGATTTCTAGCAGCATTTGTCAGTGCACCGAGCATCTTATTCGATGCTTCGATCAGCAATAAGAGCTGAAAATGAAGCTTATAAAGAGCTCTCCCGAGATCCAGGAGCATCTCCTCCAGCGCTGCTTCGCTTGGTTGACTTTCATCCAATGTTTGCAATTTGCTGGTCGTCTTCACAGCCTCTAGGCACTGTACACATCATAATACTCGTATTCACATAGTTACGCAATGACAACTGAACTAGTCAGACTTACCTCACTGGCATGATCCTTTCTATCAAGAAACGTTTCAAGATGTTCTTGAATCTCTAGCATACCGAAGCGTAAAGATTCATGAAGTCTCTGGTTGGCAAAAACGGTCGCGGAGAACCAAACCAGGGGAGGCTCTGCCTTCGACCCAAGGAGTTCCGCGTGCCCAGACAGGTGGGACCCGAGAAGAACGGAGGCAGCTCCTCCAGCCCTCAGCAGGGCGCTCGCATCACGCGTCAAATTTACCGATTTGTTACTTGCGTCCTAGCTCGACAGTTAAATGCAAAAATAATCTCCTGAACCACATTTGAATCTACACAAATATATACTTACCCGTAAGATTCGTCCAAGTAATTGAAAAAAGTCAAGAGTGTTATAAGGAGCTTGTGTTATTAAGGCTTGTATTTGCTGTCTCCAGATTTCCTCGGTGTCGTCTCGCACCGCATGTCGAAAGGGCATCAGGCCCGATAAATTGGGCGAGGCGTTGCATGGTGTTACGTCACCAAGATCACCAGCACTCGAACCGCTATGCGAATTTTTATATACAAATATTTATCGATGCAGATAATGACAATAGTGAACCAGAAGAAGCGAAGAGACTTACGAAGTGTCTGACCGTGTGGAGGAGTCGTGGCGCGTTCGTCCTGGAATTAAGGATAATGAGGAAGGTGGAAACATTCCTGGTAGAATACCGGTCGCCTCCGGGCCACCAGTTGAACCGCTGCTTCCTGGCGGCACTTCATCTAGAGGCGATTCCGAACCAACTTCATCGTCGGATGACTCCTCGGCGACGCCTCGCTAAAACATCCCGAATAAATCTGTCATACTGTATTCTGTTGCCACGAAGACCAGATGTTCTCGTTAATTACCCTGGTACTCGGGTGTTTGCCAGAAGAAGATGGTGTCCTCTCGCTGAGACTCTCTTCGAATTGGCGTAGACTCGGTTCTCTTTCCTCGCCCTCGCTTAATGGACGTCGTCTTACACCCCAATTAAAGTTGTCCGTGCTTTCACCCTGAATACGTGTTAATCACTTATTATCCTCATTCTCAATATCACGAAAAACATACTCATTATCGAATTTTCAGCATTCGGTAGGTTCAGTTACCTCGACGCTCTCACTTTCGTATTCAAGGAAGTCAAAGTCCTTGAAGACACCAAACTGCTCGTCGTCGCGCCTTGAGCCTCCGCTTAGGTCGTTGTTTGCGCCGGACATCTCCTCAGTTGACGAAGCCATTGATGATTGTCGCTCCATCAAGTCAGAACTTTGACTAAATATTACCTGTTCGAATGTGAAATCCCAGGAGCCCAGGAAATTCCGGGTACTCCGTTATAAATAAAAGGCTTTTACAAAAGAGACTGCGCGACATCGTGAATTGTTTAACAGTGCCAGTAAGAACGTGTACCCGCATTTAAATTGCACAGCAGTGATTAGTGATTATAGAAACTACAAGCTAGATGTAAGTACTGGAATCAGTGCACTAGTCAGAGCACTTTTGTTTCTCATGAAAAGGACAAACCCCGTTACCTTAGAATATACTGTTATTGAGCTAACGTGTTCGTCCTAAAAATGAGGAGATAACGAGAGTCAGATATCATTGTAAGCTCAGGAGTTCTCGCAAGGCTTGCTCGGGTTTGCCGAGCAAGGAGTCGAAAAATCCATTACACCGATGAAGCACCCTTTATAGAGGCATTCTAATCGACCCCATGCAAAACTTAAGAATCCGAAGACAAAGTCTATACTCACGGATGGACTCTTCGGCAAGCCAACCCGCTGTCCGCAGGTGGTCAGCAGATTGACCAGGCACTCTCGCACGCGACCCTGCAACAAACAAATTTATAATTTATTTATTTTCTCCTTCATTGCTCCCTCACCTTGCACTGCGTGCCCTCTTCAATTCCTTTCTTTTCTTTAAATCTCATGCAGTTACCCCTGTACGTGGTATTTTAATCGGAGGAGAAATTGCAAACCTGGGACATCCAGGGTCTCTTCCAGCCAGCAATGGCATTACTATCAGCTGGTGAAAGCGAGATGGAACGTCGCGGTGAGCCAAGCTGCGATTTGTCTTCACCACTGGGGCGAATTAACCACCGTCGACCAATCACCGGTGTTTGCGACAGGTCAAATGTAAAATCCATAGTCCGTCCTATTGAGATAGCATCGTGTAACATGTATATATTAATACATTTATACATATGTGCACCATCATTCAAAATGTACTTTCACCACCTTAACGCTTATTTACGCGAAATTCACTCTTCACTACTCGCGTGATATAACGTTGAATAGTATGTGAACCTTTATGCATGACTGTTAAGACTAAGAATAAATAATTACGACTACCACAATAATGACGATAAAGATGAAGTGGAAAAAAAAAAAGCAATGAGAGGGCAATTCGAAAACGGCCAGCCATATCAAATGGTACGTGGAACTATGAAATTACAAGTTTATTCATCGACGAAGCTACAGGCGACTATCGTTATTAGTTCTACCGCAACCTGATCGTTGTCGAATAAGTAGTCCGATCGGAACGTAGTCCACGGTGCCAAACAAAAAGAACAAAACGACGTTATTTCTGTGCGCGGACTACAATTAAAATCATAAAGCAACCGATCCCACTTACCGGGTAATTCCTTCTTTGTGAATATTTCGTTGTCGGCGAAACTTGGATGAGGCGAAGCAACTGAGGAATCCCAGGAAGAGCCGTGAACCGAAGTCGGAGGCGCCACAAGACTCGAGGATCGCGTAACCACGAGTTTCAAGATCTTCAATGCTTCTTTCCAATGAGTTCCCTATACGAGCATCATAGATCCAATAAAATGACCTGTTACATCTTCATGAGATTTGAAGAATATATCTTACGTACTTCAACATATTTCGAAATCACTCTCAGAAGTTCCGTATTGACTGGTTGAGCGCTCGGTGACGCCAAGTCCACGTAGTGCAACATGCAATGTATAATACTGAGGACTGGCAGAGCCACGCTCGTTGGTCCCTTTTCAAGGACCTCCACGAGGAATGCCAGCATGTTAAAACTCAGGTGAGCATATGTATCGTAAAGATACTTAACTACACACTTCGTCCATTGAAAGCTTTCCTTGCTGAAGGTGCGTCGACTGTAGAGGGTCATAACCGTTCCTAAATTTTCTAATTTTTTCCCCTTTTCAGCACTCACCTAATATTGTTTAAAAGAAAAACAGATAGAATGAAAGACATTTGGGTGAAATCTCCTCAAGGAGGATTTGGTAGCGTTGCAAAAACACACAACTGTAGACAAAGTTTACCTGAGCAATATTTTCAGCACTTCGTATGCACAACTCGTTGGCATCTTCGTAATTAAGCAACATGTAGGGCAGCAACGAGACAACATTCATGGGAAACGCTAGACTCTGTGTTGGATCGACAACAGGCAAGTCCAGTAAAGGCGTAAATTGCGCCAGAAGTGTGACTACAGGCTCGTAGGTATTTGGGCTCGTGCATCCTTTGAGTAGCAGGGCATGAACACCAGGAAAAGAGTTCCATCTGAGTTGCTGTTGCAACTTCTCGACCTTGTCTCTAGCGTCGGGTCGATCAAGTGGAAGCCTGTGAAGGACGCGGCTCAGCAGCCTCAGTGCCAAAAGGAACTCGTGTTCATAATCTGACTCTAGGAGCGACACTGAGAGCCAGAAGAGTTGAGCCAGAATTGTCATCTTGTCGTCCTGGCTTGCAGAATCACCGAGGAGCTTCAGCGATTGAGCCGATCTCGATCTCGCGAGATTCGAGCTTGGATATTTGTTACATACAGATCTGCCATCTAGTTCTGCAAGATTGACCGATAAGCGATATTTCTGAATTATAAAGTTCATAATAAGTTGTAGCTTACCCTTCGAGTCTGATACCGATGACGCAGAGATACAACTGACTCCACCACTGCCATTGGCCCCACTACCATTAACACCCCCAGATGTAGCACTGTTTCCGGTTACACCACCGGGAACACCTCCGACGCCAACACCAGCTTTTTTGGTACAATAACTCACGGAATAGCTGGTACTTCGCGTGTGACCCGTTTGATTTAAATGGGAGAATAGATGTGGACTGCCGGGATAAACATTACCACCACCAGGACTGCGTTTGCCGCCTACGACGATTCCCGATACGGGATCCTTGTTATTTAGATTCGGAGTGGATTTAAAGATCTCTTTCATAAAGTCAAGCGGACGAAAATCCGATTCCAGCGAGTCCACAGCTGCTTCGAGTGTCAACAGCAATTCGGTTACATATCCCTGAAAATAAGGAGGATGAATGAAAAAGGAAAAAGAGCTTGGCATATCGAAAACTGACTATTTGTTAAGAGAATTTTTCACTACACGTATTGATACCTGCATGTCTTCTCCTTGCTCAGCGACAGTCTCCACTAGTCTCGAAAGAATATCCGACAGCATTCTCGAGGTGATCGGTACACGAAGTGCACGAAAAACTTGAAGAGATCTACCGGCGTAGTGCCGCGACGAACAAGAAAGGCCTAGTTGAAGTGCCGTTTGGGCCCATCGCTGACTTACTAAAGCGTGTGGCAGTGAGTCCCTGAAGACGCGCAGCACATGGCGCAACAGCACCGTAAGTTGTTCTGCGCTGCGCACCCACCAAACTTTAGCCGTCATATCCTCGTAATTCCATAACGGTTGATTAGCCCTACGAAAAATATAAGACTTATTAATAAAAGTCGCCCTTAATTCGATTGTACGCTCGCAACTGCTGCACTCACCTTGAAGCCAAAAAGTTTATCAAGGATTTTATCACGTCCTGAATTGACATGCTCGGTCCTGGTTGAGGATACGTCCAATTTGTTCCATCAACTTCTGGTGTGACTATCACTGGCGGTACCATGGCACTTAATGATGATGTTGAAGACGTCGCGTTCCAATCACCGCTGGACCCTGCGGCCGAGTCTACAATTATTATCACATGATAAAGCATTTTTTCCATTTCATTTATTATTTATGTTGTTTGTATTCACCTCTCTTGCCTTGAACATGGAACTCACTACTTCCATCTCTATAATTATACTCTCCGCTTTGTAACAATTGTTGCTGTTGCTGCTGATTAACGAAAGAGACAGATGAGATCGATGCAGTCGCCATAGTTGTTGCCGAAACTGCCACAGCGGGTGCCGACGATGACAACGAAGTGGATGGTGACGTTGTTGTTACAAAATGTGCGAACGAAGCATTCGTAAGGGTTATCGTTGAAGCATTTGTAGATTGATTGGCTATGGATGTCGTTACAGAGGTTGCCACAGAGAGGCCGACAGCAGCAGTTGTGACGATGTTAACGAAAGTATCGGCGTTGTTTTCGAAGTCCGCGCCAACGTTGTTGTTGCTCGTACCGATACAGACTGCCGGATTTGGCATAAAGATAGAGGTGCCAGCTGAACTGACGTTAGTAACAACACTGCCAGTATTGGTAGCGGTGTTGCTGTTAGTCATGATACCGGATGTCAATGCTGTATCATTTTGCAAGAGTAATGGCGGTGGTGGCGGTGGTGGCGGAGGAAGGGGAGGCGGAGGTGGCGGCGCAGGTGACGAAGAGAGTGATGAGGCTGATGACAATTGTTGTAAAGACGATAGTGTAGGTGAAGGAGGAAGTGGCGGAGGCGCAGGCGGCGAAGAAGGCACACTAGACGCAGGGCTGCCACATGCGGAGGAGTTCGATGAAGAGGAGTAGGAGTAAAGTGTAGTCGGGATTGGGGCCGGGTTTGTAACTGTTACAGCTACTGGCACTACAGCTGACGCCGATGCTGCATAGGAGGAGGATGCGCAAGAGGAGGATGATGAAGATGATGAGGCTGATGCTATCGTAGCCGAAAGAGTAGAAGTGGTTGCAGTTGGTATAGACGATGAAATCGCTGACGAGATAAAAGTGCCTGGAAGTGGGGTTGCTGGAGGAGGAGAAGTTGTATGATGAGAAGGGGGTGGCTGGACAACTGTTGGTCCATATAAATAGCTGTCGAATTCCGGATCAAGTTCAGTGAAGTTGTGTTTCAGAACGGGAAGTGCTGGAGTCGTCAGACCAAGGCCCAATTGTTCAGTGCGAGAGGCCAAGAGGACCCTGGAAACGCCAAGATGATCGCGATGATCACCGAGAACTACCAGCAAATTTAGTAGGAGACAGCGGCAGTGCTCGCGAACGAGCGGCCTCGAATGGTCGAGTCCAAGGAACACGATATGCAGCATGAGCGGCACGTGAATCGACCAATCGAGCTGCACTCCATCTACAACTACGTCCGTTAGTAGCATTACTGCGATGTTGCACCTGGAAAAGAGAAGTCATCGCATTTATTTCATAATACAGCATCATTTTACGTACGTAGCTAACTGTGCCAGTGTTAAATTGTTTTTTTAATAATTTTTTTTTCCAATTACCTATGAAAGCCACTTATGGGTTGTGAACTATCTGGCAAGTATTCCGTGAGTGGCGCAAAGTAGCCGCCATACTCTGGCATCGGAAGTGGATGAGGCTGAGGAATGTCAAACTTTTCAACACTGAAGCCAGCCTTCCCAGGAATACGGTTTTCGGCAGATAGTGTAGCTCCATTTCGTATAATATAACATGTTTCTTCGACGATCAACTGAAACATCTTTCTTTTAACCCTCTGTCCATTGTGCTGACCACCAGAGATAGCTGCGTTGTTTTTCGCTTGCATGCAAAAACGTACCTCTGGTTCACTCGTGTTCATTGAGAGCTCGTCAGGTAGTAGCGGTGCTTGAACACCGCCAGCATTCGTACTGCCACTGCGTGATTTATCTATTCGCGGAGTCGAGAAACCAGCAAGTGCACGTAGGGCCGTGTCTGATTTCGAAGCACTGATTTCAAGGAATCACAATGGCAAGAAAAAAAAATAGAAAAAACTGAGAACTGAACATTGAGAGAGAAAAAGAGAGAGATGAGAATGAACTTACCCAGTCTTGACAGGATCCTCCCCAGAATGTCGCTTGGTATGTATCGTACCCTTTTCGACAGCCAAATCTCGAGTCGGATTAGTCGGATCGGCTGCGGGCGCATCGCTATGTGAGGATGCTTTTCTCATGCTGGTCAGTCTATAAAATGGTGGTGTCTCCGTGCGTTCTATAAGGCAATTTAGAGTTTCGACTGTTTGCAGCTCCGTCATCATTTCGTCGACGAGACGTTCCGGACGTGCTCGAGCCAGATACAGCACCACACGCTTAGCCTTTAAAGAGCAACGTGATCTTAATTGCCGTCGCATAGCTCATTCGTTCTCATATTTTTTCATAAGCAATGTTATTAACGAACAAGTTTTGCATAGTCGTTTACTCACGTATGGTAATAATTCTTGGGGCGCCATTCCGGATACGATTATCAGGTAGCGGATTATTACTTTAAGATTGTTGGGCCAACATCCACAAAGTGTACCCCACAGTTCCTCTGTCTCTTTGGGATGTTCATCGGCAAACTGTAATAGGAAAATGAGAATCCACGAAACTTGAGAACAACGATTCCTACAGAACTATAGCATATTATTATTCTCACGATTAATAATACTTTAGCTAAATGTTATGATGTTGATATTACAAATGTAAAAATACTAACCTTTGCTGTAATGTAGAACAAATTATTGAGGACCATTTCGGTAGCTTCAGCGCTACCCCAGCCTTCTCTTCGCCCTCCAGAGCCAATTCCGCCGATTCCCGAGTTCCCGGCAACTCCACCAATACCACGATTTACATCACTTGCATAATACTGTAAAGAAAGATATATCTTTTCTTTTGCCAATCAAAATAATTGCCGAATGTTGCACTGAAGCTTTTTTCATGCTTTTAAAATTTCTACCTGATAATAGCTCAGAGGATTCGAAGGAGGCGGTACATTTAAGTCTACCAGTTCCATGTTATGTAACCACGGTAATAAATATTGAAGAAGTAGCTGGCGAACCTCGCGACGAGCAGTTTGGAATCTGTGAGTGATTTCTACAATGTAAAGTACATCCATTAATTATCTGTCTTATATATTATACCATTTCTATTTTCTCTTACGATTATAATTTCTCTGGACATTTTAGTTGCTCACTCATGTTTTGACACATCGAGGCCACTTCCGTTACCAGATGGAAATATTTACACAAGTAACGCCCGGTTCCCTAAGTACCTAATGCTTAATTGCTTCCAGTACTACCAATATAAGCGTTTGTTCAACTTTTGAATGTGGTAATTTTGAACAAACATAAAGTAATAGAAAAATAATGAGACAGTTGAATGAGGTCATATAAGCCAATGATTATAGCGAAATATTTTCATGTTGCAAGGATTGATTCACTCAGTTGCTTTTCTCACTGTTCTCTTCGTTGTGATAAAACAACAATTAGGAATCGTCTCGTTCATTCTGATCTTCAAAGAGGTGTATAAATCTTACCGCTAAACATTGGCATGGTGAGTTCGGGATGCAAGTGGGCCAGCTGCCGAGAAAGATACATTTGGCTGCGGCAGTAGGTGGTAGAGAGGATAGCATCGAGTGTGCCAGACCTAACGAAGCCGCTACCGACGGCGGTTGCTCCAACTCCAGCATTTTGTTCGGTTGAAGGCCCGGTGATGTGTTCATCCGAACATCCTAAAATTATTTAGAATCGGAAGATCAGTATCTTTTACAATATTATATGAATGTGAGGGCTTGCGCACTTTAACAGACACGATGACGTAAGAGTAAAATTGAACGTTGTGTCTTTGGAGGAGGGACTTCATGACGAAAAGTGACAAATGTACGCAGGTCTAAAAGAAGCAGCCGATTGCTGAGTGGCCCTCAGTTGCGCGACAATCATAGAGAACGGAGGTTCGCCGTAGGTGGCTTCGCTATTATCCACCATCTACGAAATAGCGACGAACGAAGAGGAAGAAAAAGAAGAAATACAAAAACCTAACAGGATGACGACAAAGAGGCTTGAAAGTGAAATGAGTATTGCCGAGCAAGTGATGCACGGCTTGCAAATGTATTACACGCCTATCCTAGTGTACTTGGGAGTCCTTGGAAACTGCCTCTCAGTCTGTGTTCTCCTCTCGGCGGAAATGCGACGATCCTCCTCAAGCTTCTATCTGGCGGCCATAGCAATCAGTGATACTGGATTCCTTGTTGCACTATTCGTTGTTTGGTTGGGCTTGGTGGACGTGGGATTATTTAATCAGCAAGGCTTCTGCCAGTTTTTTATTTACTTAACAACACTCTGCAGTTTCCTCAGCGTGTGGTTTGTCGTAGCATTTACCGTGGAAAGATTCATCGTAGTACGTTACCCCTTGAGGCGACAGTCCATGTGCACAATAACCAGAGCAAAAATTGTCCTTCTTGGTTTAACTATCCTCGGCCTTGTGCTTTGCAGCCCTGTACTTTTATTCTCGAGCTCACGGCCGTCCAGCGAAACGCGACATAATGCCACTGCCCTTTGCCACTTAGCCGATGAGTGGGAGAATTGGGCGAGCATCTTTAACGTTGCCGACACCCTGACAACATTTGTTTTACCATTTTCGGTGATCGCTATCTTAAACGCACAGATCGCTCAGGCAGTTTGGCGCCTCGCTCGTATTCGCCGAGCCATGATTTCCAGTGTCCTCCGCAACGCGAAACCATCCTCTTCTCTTAATTCTTCAGTTCCTCAACCACATCCACGTCTAAACTCGCGACCTCGTAACTCGTCTATAGCCCTCGAAAGTTCTTGTGCCCAAGCAACCTCCGCGATCACTGCTAACAGTCTTACTGTCGACGTTAACACTACCAGCAACTCGAATGAAGCTGGATTCCTAAGAAACGATACCACAGTCATAGTTAACAGCATAAAATATAAGCAAACTTCCACCGCTGTTGCCGTCGCATCTCAAACCAAAGTAACGAAGATGCTGCTGGTCGTATCAACAGTCTTTCTACTTTTCAATCTACCTGCTTATGCGATGAGAGTTCACGCTTTTCTTGAGGTACGTTCACTCAAAGGCTCTGCTAACGAGACTATAATAAATTGTCTATAATATAAATTGACTTTCAGGACGATGCAGATCCACCGCGAACCATCGTCGTACTCCAGCACGTTTGCAATTTGCTTTTCCATACAAATTTCGCGATGAATTTTGTTTTATATTGTGTAAGTGGCCAGAATTTTAGAAGAGCCGCAATACGTATTCTCTGTGTCTGGTCTCGTCAAACAAACACAGACATTCTGCGTATCGCAACTGCCACAGCACATTAATAATACCGAGTATTTGATCAAGTACCAACCAGTCTCGGAATCGACCGTAGGCAGCGGTCCGACATTGCCAAAGAATCTTTGGTCCAGTAGTTGTAGAAGCTGAAGGGCCGCATCATGAACCAAAGCGCGCGGACATCCTGTGCTCATCAGTGTGACGTTAATGACACTGGTGTAATGATCACAAGGATACTCTCTAGAAAAAATAAATATATGAAGCATGTTTTAACCTTACAACTCCCACATACTATTTCTCTTCATTTCATGATATAGCGCTCAGTCAGTCGATACGACGGCTACTTCCAAGAATTGAGAAGTTCCTACCTTGCACTGAAAATTGTCGCCAGCGCTAGGAAACATCCATCGGCTACTTGTGGAGCACCAGTATAACAACGATCGACAACCCAATCAAGCAGAGCACCGATGTCGGGATTACACTCAAGCAGTAAGACTACGGTCTCACGGCCGAGGGCGTAAATCTATAGAAACATATTCAAATATTTGATAATAACTGTATATCGTCAGAGCCTGCAGGTGATGCTCTGCATCTACTGCACTCTACACCTCTCATTTCGAATGGATGACGCTGTCACTGACCTTCTCATCCTTACTTGCTAAGAGGAGATCGAGCCATTGATACAGTATCGCTCCCTCTTCGGACAACGATTGGGGATTAAAACATGGACCGCAACACAGCAGCCCGCTCATCGCCTGCAGCGCAAACAGTTGCAAGTCAGAAAAAAATCGCTCCTCCTCGTTGGTAAACGCCGTAGACGTGAGAGGGCGTCCGTAAGGACCTGCCCAGCTTGCAAAGAGTGTAAACAAATTACGACGTAATTCTCTCTTAAGGAGCGCATAGCAAGTTTCCACTGAAAACAAGAAATAAAGACTTATTGAGATGCCTATCGGTCAACATGGAGCAACTTTCGGCAGGCTCTTGTGGGGCAATCAAGTATAAAGCACAGGTCGTTCTTAATTTTAGCATACGGAAATGGTAACGGGTAGTCGATGTGTACGATCCAGACAAACTACTCACGGGAAAAGCTTTTTATCATCTTTCGAATGAAATTGCAAAAGTGCAACTTAATATCTCTAATTGCTGGTGCTTCTTTGTCAGTTTCATTTTCAAGATAAAGTCGGGCACCATCGATGTATTCGATAAAAGTGGGATGTAACGACTGAGTTTCTCGATCCAGAACTGCTGGGCTGAAACAACCAATTGCATTGTCACTCTCGAGTTTGCCAAATACTAGTATTTTTCAGCAGTCACAAGAAGTCCACAAACCAGATTCCAAATGTGCCATATTCAGCAATCAGCTCGAGGACTCGCACCAGCTGCAATCTCAGAGCATCTCGGCGTCGCCTCCTTCTCATATTCTCTTGCTTTCTATCTACAGCCTCGCGAATATAGGGGACTAGCTCTTCCATTAAGTCCCTAGAAATAACGAGCGATCAGTGTAAGTGAAATTCTATGTGCCAAAAAAAAAACCTACTTCAAAGCGTCCGCGTTGACTTTTCCAATAGCTTGGACGGCAGCGTCCCGCACGTCGACCGCCTCGCATCTAAGTAGTGGCACCGTCAGTTTGTACAGGGCAGCCGGATTCGCGCTAGAACCAGGTGATTTGTTGTCGCCTCGCTCAGCAGAGAGGCTATCCGGCGAGGAGCTGTGATAAAAAAAATAATCTCGCTAGACTCAGTCTTCCGCTTTCAGTACGTTTCATCTAAGGTGGCCAAATCTTCCGCTCTAGGAGCGTTACTTTCTGTTAGTACGTGCACCTTCATTCGAACACCTTACCGAGGTAAAGTACACAAGTATACCTCAGACGCATTCAAGAGGTAATACGTTACGTACAAAATGGCTAGGAACGGGAAAGCATTTAAAAAAAAAGATTCATCGAATGAAAGATCGTGTACGAAGAACACAGCAAAATCTAAATCGTGGCAATTCGGTAGGTTCCTTGGGACGGTCAATAGGTAGCTCACCTGGTCCGCTTATGCCTGGTGTAGATGCCGGAAATCGATGGTACGGAAAAGCGGCCCGGCAGGGTCTGCGCCCCGCCGAGGTTCTCCAGGCTCTGACTCAACTCCTTACTCATGCACAACACACCAAACTCCACTGTATGCTGACCACTAGAGTATGCAATACAGTGTACCACCAATGCTTTTTGTATCAAAGACATTATTTACTTTCGAAATCTACTCTACCCCACAGCACGTGAGACGTGACACAATTATAGCTACGTGCCAACTTGATAAAACTCTATTTCTCTGTAATAAAGCTGATAGCTCTTCTACTTAACCACGAGAAATAATCCAATGAATTCTGTACCATGTCCTCTCGCATCCTTATTTCATTCTATACTAGCTCCTACTTCATCGTTCAATTTTTCATTCGGCATCCAATTATTATTAATTTTTTCAATAAATTTAATTCCGGATTGAAGACAAATGAGAATCTTTTGGACATTGACTGAATATTGAAATGGATGGAAAGGTGAAAATGGTTAGATGAGTAAACATGGAAGATAAGAGAAAAAAAGTATGCATTGGCATTTGCTAGGCATTCAAAGGCCACTAATAATGTATAACACACAGTGAAAATACGAGAGGGGATAGGTCAACAGGTGGATGCACGAATGACCCTGACAACTGACTAAAAGCAAGTTATTCGCGGTACAGTCGCCAAATGCGGATTTAGTTGGACAGATGGTATAGCACAACAGACATAAGCAGACAAGATCCAACACCAATTAATTTTAAATATCATAATGTTCATAAAGTGACTCTTAGACGATATATCTCTACCGTTTGCAAATACTTTTCCTCGTTCTCTTTCTCCATAACTTCTTCAAACACGGATTTTTTATGAATATTTTTTTATCATGCATTTTCTACTTGAACGATACTCAGAATGAGGTCCAAGAATTGACAGATTGCTGTACATGGCGATCATAGATTAAGAGAAAGAGAAGAAGAGCGGGGGATCAGTATACCTGAGGCTAAGATCTGGGCTGGCGCAACGTACAACCGGACTTGGAATCGGCGGCACAACGCGATAGCCGAAGGTCAAATAGTTCTTCCAGACATGCATGTAGACGTCTCTCTCATTTACTGGTTTTCGTACAGTGTTCGAACTGCGTAAGAGCGATGCTCTGTTATCATTCACTGGCCTAAAAGAAAACGAACAATCGTTGAGACACATACAGCCATCAATATTGCTACAAGATCAGCATCAGCAACACGCAATCTTACGTGGGATCGATAACGGCAAAAAGGGAGTTTATTCTAGTGAAGACTATCGGCCAGGAATGAGCCACGGCGCTGGGACATAGAGTTAAAACTCGGTCCTTCTCAAGGAAGCCGAATAAGCAGCTGCTCCAAGGATCCGCTCCATTTAAATTCAACGACGAAGTACTTTTTGTACTATTTTCATCGTGAAAGCCTGTACATCAAACGTTTGGAGTTATTAAAAATGCATATCTATATGGCTGCAACTTGATCTTGCAGATACTATAATCCACCTGCGGTCCAAACGCAGCTACTTCTCTCGGCTATCCATTGTAGATCGACATTCGACGTCGACGTCGCTGCCGCTTTTTCCGCTGGTGGCAACATGTGATAGCATTTCTCGAGTACAAATGGGCAGCAAGCGTCCATCACGTCGATCACTGGTTGATCATCTTCGAGAGCCCCTGTCAAAAATACAAATATGTATTTATCTATTCTTCGTTTCGTATCATAAATTTGAAGTATCAAACAGCAATGAGTAAATAGTTCTTACCCAGCATCTTCAGGAGAAATTTAATCTCCCGTAAAATATGAACAGCTAACCGACGGGGATACAATCTGCAGTTGCATAGCATCACCAATGCGAAGCCTTCGACAAGATGAAAAACAGTCGATACTGGTTCGGCTTTCTGTATTATGTATTACACGTTAAAGGATAGTAAAACTACAGAAGTATCTAAAGAGAGTCGAACCTGAGAGGATTCGGATGTCTTCTTTCCAGTGACATCGGAGGGGCGAATGTTACTCCGTACATTATCTATGGATTGGTCCTTAGATCGTACCGAAGATCCAGGGCTCGACAGCGCGTTCTTCCAACTGGTTAGCAATTGAAGCAACATTCGTAATCCGTTGTCAACCAACTGTGGAAAAGTGTCTTGAACGTCTCTTGCAAGAAACTGAGTGAATCCAAAGACCACATCTTGCCGCCAATCCGGGAAATCGAGAACAAGTGTCTGAAGACTCTGATAGGCCAGGCCACGTAGTTCCTCGTCCATATGAACAGTAAGACGCGAGAGCATGTCGACCAACTCTGCCCCAGTCATCCCGTCAGGAATGAGACGTGGTACCGCAGCCACGCAAGTACGGAACAAATCTATCCTCGGTTTGCGCTCACCAGTAATCATCTCGTCTGGTTCTTTGTTCATGTTTTGAGTACTCGTCATCATTAAAGGCCGTCCATAATGAACGTCGAGAGCCCGCAAAATATCTACGAATACACGACGCACATGCGGAAAGTACGAGGACATGCCTATACTCCTGGCTGTGTCCTCGGTAAGCATCTGGAAGTTTTAATGGAACGATGTCACAGTTTTAAAAAAGACTTTAACGTTTCTAAGCTACTCACCTTATTCAAAAAAGTCTTTTTCACGCGGACAGTATTTCCACTGGGTAGTACGCCCATCGTGCGGGGCATTGGTGGTTCGCCTTCCTTTTGCTGCAGACTGTCCGCGACCACCAAGAAGGCACGCAGTCCAATACTCATTCTCTCCGGAGTCAGAATTATTTTGACCGGACGACCAACAGAGAGCAAATCGAAGACGATCTCTCGCATTGCAAAATCCAACCTTTCTTGAGCAATGAACTGAATAATCTTTACGAAGATATTGAGAGGAGTGTCTCGAGGTACAACGGCCTTTGAGCCTTTTGGAAAGAGAGAGTTGACTATACTTTGCAATCTACTCTGCGTAGCGGAATTGCTTTCGCATTTAATACGAATCATGTAGACCCAGAGTAAACGATAGAGAGCCTCTGCAAGACGTAGAAATTTTTAGTATTACCATCTCGGTGAATCTCGGTGACATCACAAAAATTGTCAGCCTTACCCAATGCGACGCGACACATCTTAGGATCCCGATTTTTCAAGTGGGATAGACACATAGCCAGAAAGTAGTGCCAACTCTGAAGGAAGAATGTCTTCTGGCTGACACAGAGGAGACATGTCACCAAGGGGAAAAGTGCCAGTCGATGTTTTGACTTTGTGCACATGTCCAATGTCGTCGAGTACAACATTTCGACGAAGTTCTTCAGACACGGAACATTTACTTCGTTCTTCACAGCCTGAATTTAAGAGGGACTAATGAGCAAAGTGACAAAGGATAAAATAGCCCTAATCTTTCAAGTAAACTCAAAGATGCAACTGTATTTCGGAAAACGCACCGCAGCCACTGGAACGAGAATTTCAACAAAGAGACCTGCCAATGCGTGTTTAACATCCTTGTCTTTCACTTCTAGAAAATATTGAGCACATTCTTGCATAAATTGAAAGGATGCCTCGAATTCTTCTATTGGAACCATCTGAAAATGAATAATCTGTATCCTACCTCACCCAAGCCATTGCATGAGAGAGTGGATGGAGCGAAACACGTACCTTCACCCTGAAAAACTTCATACCCATTAGCAAAGAAATTATGCTTTGCGTAGTATGCGGGCCAGGCTCTCTGGCACGAAGTTCCTTTAACTCGACCATAAATCTTTTTCTTACCGACATAAATCGAGACTGTGCAAGAACTCCTATCACTTCAGCATACAAGTCTGCAATAATATGAATGTTCCCGGCATTCGGTTCGTTTTGTATTCTAAAAAAAAAAGAAGCATAAAACTGAATTTCTATCTGATTATTTCATTTCTAAAATCGTTTAGTACTTGCGGTACTGCACTAGAACAAAATCCGATACACTTACCCTTCTCTGTATTTAAAATGCCTAAATGCGATGTTCTCAATATAAACTAAGAGATCCTCGTGTCCTGGGTGGAACGGCAATTGACGCAGAACTTCAATTAACATCAGACAGAATATGAACTCAACCGCAAGGTCTCGTCGTTCCTGTAGTAAATCTGCTTCGCTTCGTTCCACAGTTTCCACGCTCCCAGATACAATTGTATACATAATACTAATAATTATCGTTTTTGTTAGTGTACAAGACATCAAAAACGTTTTTTAAAGTGAAGCGGCACTAGAAGAACATTATCGACCTGATAGAATATTACCTCTTTCCCTTTTGATCTTCCTTGCCTGGGATTGTTTTTTTCTGATCCGTCCCATGATCGACCAGCTGTCGCTCGTACCAATTGAAGAGCGCTCTTAGAATCGAAGGCAAACAATGCTCTGCTACAGATCCAAATGCAGAAAGAAGTTGGTCAAATTGAGCATCCTCCCCTCGTTGCAACACCTTGGAGAGAGGCTTTTCCTAGAAAGAGACAAAAATGTTCCTTCAGCATCCAATTGTATTTGGATAGAATTCAATTACTTGACTGTCCATGTAATGTCTGTATCTCTAAATGAGTTTCATTTTTATCTGTAGAATTGGAACGTAACAATACTTAAGATATAATAGGAAACCCTTTATTGCAGTACTTACGTGTTCCGTCATAACAGCCTCCATTTTTTTTTCTGCTTGCATCGTAAAATCCCCAAATAATGTTCGCATAACAAACTCACCAGGCCTCAAATCCATGTCCCCTACCTGTTGACTTTTAACAGTTTCCTTTTGAGCACCCCAAGGCAATACTACTGTAGCTGCACTCACTCTACTTGAACTTGATTCTACAAAAAATTTGTCATGAATCTTATAATGTTAAAATACCTTTTATTTATTGACCCTCTCCATTTATGCACTAGAGTGTAATATTTACCATTACCAGACACCGAGGTGCTGACGGTATGAACGCTAATAGCATCGCTACTTTCTCCCTGAACGGACCCATGAGCTGCAAATAGATCTTGCTGACATGGCCCAGGAAAACTTTGTCCAATAATCGATGATGCTCCTTCCTGTAAACTTTCGCTATGTGCTGCTCTTGAGTCAGCTGCTTCTGATCAGACATAAAGGAAATATACTCAGATCTTCCACTGTAGATTCAAACTAGCAAAAAAAGCCACGTTAAAAGAATTGAGTCTATGCAGAATCTGAAGCGTTCATAATTTCAACTATATAACAATACATGTTACTAGAAGAAGCCCTAGTCTGTAACGTAACAGATGCCCATGACATACCCTAATTTAATTATGTCAAGCTTGACGCTTGCTTTTTCATTGACTTATGCAAAGGTAGAATATATAACTGGAAGAACTCAATGATGGAGTAAATAAAATAAGAAAGAACCTAAGCTTAAGTAATGTAATAAATACAATGTAATATTTCAGCTTACCACTTTGCCCATCATGTCCTGGTAATGTCCGATTTTCACTTTCTGGAAAAATGTACATGGAAATGTGTCTCCATACAGTAATCATAAATTTGTCACCGTATAATTAAAAGCATTTTTTTTAGATTTATATAACACTGTACTTGCATGCATATGATAATATAAATATTTTTTTTTAAAGAATCTTTACAGTTGCATTAGCTTGCATTAGCTTACAGTATATTATAATAACAAACCTTCCATTGTGCTTTCAGAATCTCTTTCTCTCTCTTGCAGCATGATGGAACAGCATTGTTAATTCATTAGCACGGAATGCTATTTGGTGATGATGTCTTGGTCAGTGAAACTGTCACACAAGTATCAGACAAGAAAATATTATTAAAACTTTAGATAAAAGGTAGTATTTATGAGAAAATATATGCAACAAACATTTTTGATTCAAGTTCACAATGTACAAAGAAATATATTTATAACAATCACATTCCATGATCCAATGTCTGTTTACGTACTATTACGATTATAAACGCTTTCAGCTACAATAATTTCAGAAATTTTAAATAATTTTTAGATAAGTGCGCAGTAGTAAAGTTTCAGTACAATCGGGTATAATCTGACACATCAAATAATACTTTTGTCATTTTTCATTTGACGGGAGAGTACAAAAAACAAGTAATTGACAAAGACAGATTTTAAACAGAATCTAGAAACGTTTGGAGCATTGCATTAGCTAACCTTTTAAAGGCAATAATGATTTACTTGAATATGTCAATTAAATATATATTTTTGACATTTCTAAGGCAATGCCAGACAACACTATGCAATCCCAATGCCCATGTCATACCCACATCATATGCATGCAAGACTGCGAATACACACCCACAGTCGCCAGAGATGAGTAAGGAGCTCAAGGGAGATTCACAACGCTACGATTTCAAGCCAGGTTTGTCTCGTTACATACACTTTCTGCATTTTTCACAATGTGAGGATTCTCAATGGTTACTTAAGAATATCATCCAATAAGAATTTACGCTTTTTGAAAAATGCAGAAAGTATAGGTAACGAGACAGATTTATTGTTGCTAATTCGTATCGATGATCTTCAATGATCTTTAATGGGCTCAATAAGGTCCGTTCGTTCAAGCGGATTTACATACTCCAGGGGGTTGATTGTTTAACTCAAATATAGTGAAAATGCTAAAAGTGAATAGCTGTTAGCCAATCGCGTGTAGGGTCAAAAGGATTCAAGCACAACGATTGGCTACAGCTTCACTTTGTGTATTTTCACCACATTTTAATTACGCAAACGACCCTAAGAAGAATGGAACTTTGTATCTATCGTAATCTAATGGTTTAGTAGATATAGAAACAAAGACTTTCTGAAAGTTAAATGTTGACTACGTTTCCACGTTGCAGTATTTATAAGTAGGATTAACCGATCATGTGGGACATTAGAGAAGAATACACGAACGTGTTGGTTATTCTTATATCTACTCTGCACGATAAAAATATGTAGTAATTGTCGATATCTATGGCTTAATCTCCACCGTGCAGAGTTTGAATAGAGTCAAGCAGCCTCGTTGGTTAATTCCATTCAACTCGTATACGTGATTGGTTAACTCTATTTAAACTTTGTAAAGTGGAACTAAGCCATTGAATTTATTTTTATCAACAGAAGGTAGGTAATAGCACACTGAAGCACACCGGCTGATTTTAACTATCAGCTGCCTTATCTGTTCTTGGTTCATGATTGTTTTGCTATGCGCTGGTTCTCGCAGTTCTTGCTGGTTCTGACACATCTCCTCAGTGAAGGAGTCAGCCATAGGGAAAGGAAGAAGGGAAGATTCTCGCAGTTTCCTTGCAGCACTTTGCACTTTCACGGCTGTTAGCTGTTGTCTGTTTGATTCCAATTGCTGTTGAGACTATTTTGATTAATTTTTCATCTAATAGCCAAATTAAATAAATATAAAAAATGTCTCGTCATCGGGATGTACGATCTATGAATTATTCAGATGGTATGTACTCTTGGTTCAAATTGTAGGTTAAACTATTCACAAAATACCAATTGGATATACGAAAATATTTAATTGTTTATTATTCCGCTTAATGCTTATGTCCAATATGCGATCGTTATTTCTTGCAGAATATGATGGGTATGACGATATTTATGGTCATTCTGTTGAGGATGATTATTGTGTTTCTCCTAGTGGTAAGTATTTTAGTAAAAATACTGATAAATAATTGTTCTCATTAATAAATTGTAATGCTTATTGCACGCGCAAACCTGCACTGCTATTTTTCCCCAGCTTTTACAGATGGGGAAAAATAGCATGTAAAATCCAGAGATAGCCATTGCATGTCTTTCGTTTAAAAGTAATTTCTCAATAAGTATATCTTGAATGATGTTCATCTTTTTTATAGTAAATGCCTTAGATATCAAGCTTTCTAAAAATATATTTTAATGCATTTGGGTAACTTACTAATTTTAACATCTTAATTTTTCCCTACTTTGATCATTAATGTCTCATTAACTAGATGTTAATTAAACTCCTTTGATTAGACATTGAAAATATGGGGTTAACTTTATATCACAATTCTATCATTCTACCTTATTAATTTTACAGCTGAGCAATTTATGTTCGACCGAAATAAACGGCAAAATATTGCCTCTTACTTCACGGAAGAAGATATTGTTGAGGATAATGAGGATCTGGATAGCACAACAACTTTAGTACCACCTGGAACTTCTTTTACTCACAAAACCGCAGAACTTTCAAATTTGGATGCAGCCAAATTGTCATCTTGCATCGAGGCCATTAGAAATGTGATAGGTGACACAGTTTCTGAAACAACTCTCATTGAAAAAATTCTGCAATCAAACTTTAATACAGAGGCAGCACTGGATGCAATTTTAAAAGAATCTTCACCAAAGGAAACGACCGGTAATGTCTGCTTAAGAAAATTCTCTTATTCTTTTCTAATTCAAGCAAAGGAGGTTATTGCATAGCCATATTAATATTTGCAGATCGTGTGGCCAATTCAGAACAACCAGATGCATATCAAGGTATATTTCAATTCAATAAAAATTCTTTAAATGGGAGGTTTTTCAAATATATATATTTAACACTTTCTACTTCCCATGGAAAAATGAAAGTAGTACATAGTTTGTGAATACTATTTGAAATTTTCCATTGTTTATGAAAAAGCATACAACAGTCATAATGTAGAAGAGAACGATACAGATTTGAATTTTCCTATTTCTGTTTCATGTAATGCCACACTACTTCGCTGGTAAGGTATGGGTTCCTTAATCGGTAGATCGCACGGTCTTGCTCACGCATTGACCTCATCTTCTTTAGAATCTAATACTGCCTCAGCAGTGACTGCGGAGTTTCCAAGAAATAAGCTCTTCAGCGCCGACTATCTTGACAAACGTAGTTTTCAAAAGTCTTCAGAAATTTCGATGAACTTAAAAAATAATGCACATATAAATAAGCAGTTTCCTTCGGTATTTTCAAGTGACATTCTGAATAAGCACACAGACTTTCGTCCGAAAACAACGGATGCATTGTCAGCATCGCCTCCCTCTCTGCCTGTCAAAAATACGCAGTCGTTTTCGTCGTTGGCAGATCTTGCATCACACCATTTACAAAATTCAAGTAGTTCCGTGATTGCGCAAAGTCCTATAACAGTATCTAAAACGAATTCAAGTTTCGTTATACCGAAATTTCGTAAAAAATTCGGTCCACTTTCTGCTGATGTTTCGAACTCTGGGAAGACTCATGAGACACTCGCTATGCCGATGGGAGATCAGACGATACAAGAATCGCACGTGTCTGCTCTGTGTAATGATGAGAATACGATCGAAGGATTGGGCAAAAGTTTTTCGGAAGCTGGTATCATGTCAGCAGATAGCGTTGTTGAGGATAAAAGTAGTAGTACAGTGGAGGAAGGTTCAAGAACACCGTCCCCCGATAACTGGGTGATCGATTTGAGTAACGCTCTCAGGGAAAGCGTACCTTCGGCGGCAAGACTTCCCTCTAAAGACACGTCCAGGACAGAATGGATGTTTCCAATTAGCGGCGGTTGTTCGTTAGATTTCTCTATCGACGCTGGCGATGTAATTCCGTTGCACGGCGCGTTGACTAATCTCGAACACGAGTGTAACTTAGATTTGCGTAATTTGCAACATGCTGAGCTTTCGTACTCAAAGAAAGTAGCATCTTTATTTGGAAAGACATTGTGCAAGAGATGGAATTCTAGAAAATCTTATATCCGAAGTCCAAGGAAGCAGTTAAACACTGTGCAACCGTTCGATTTTCATAGTCCGTCCCCCGACAGCGTTATCCTTGCAAATCTACGTAGGAGAGACGAGAAGCGCGATGCGCTTACGTGTCAATAAAAAACTAAGTAACAAATGATCAATCGCAATTCCTCATTCTCATGGAAATTCGATTAGCTATTGCCTTGTAAAAATGTATTTCAATATATTTATTGCCGCAACCAGTGTTGCAACTGTAAATTGCATCACATTCACACACGCAAGTGCGCGAAAAATTGTTCACAATTTTATTATTTTTAAATTCCATTTATTGAATGTTTTTCTTTTTGTGCCGATATACCTCGATACATGCGTGTTTCATTTAGTTGACTAAGTCCTAGGTACTTATATGAATACTAGCGATTCGTACGAAAATGCTGTAAATGAAATACGAATGTGCACGAGTGTGACGAAGTTTGTTGGCAATAGAAAAATAACCCTTAAATAAAACTTGCTGAATCTTTGTCGTGATATCTTAAATAATGATTAGCTGGAGTAAATACAAAGACAGTATATGTACATTAGGACCTATAGTGCAAATATTACATAGAGAAGGGTGTACTATCACATAAGTCATAAAACTAACGAATGAAGCTTGACACAGTGTTTGACATTAGGTAATAAGACAGCCTCGAAGGCAGCACTGTTCCAAACCGGAGTGCCTCCTGCAGTAAAGGTGGTTCCAGCTGCAACACGGTCCATCGTTAAAGGATTCGATTTAAGCGGCTCGGACAATTCTGACCTCGTGCACTCCAGAATTAGCAGTAGCCCTCGCTCTCAGAGTCCGTCGTCCGGTAAAAATTCTCCAGATATCAAAGAAAAGGACGATCAAAATCAGAAAGACAGAAGGAACTTGATCGTTTGCTCTTCAAAATCAAATACGCCATCGAGATGTCAGTCGCCGGCTTCGGGTCGTGCGACGCCCGAATCCGAATCCAAATCTCGAGAAAAAGGTCTAAGCATCGAGAATAAAATCGATGCGATGACAGCCTATAGGAAGAAGCGTGGCGATGTTAAAGAACAGTTGCATCTTGTGGTTGTCGGACACGTAGACGCAGGTAAGAGTACCCTGCTCGGGAGACTTCTTTGCGACCTGGACCAAGTGCCCGCAAGACTTATTCACAAGTACCAACAAGAGAGCAAGAAAATCGGCAAGCAATCATTCGCGTACGCATGGGTCCTTGACGAGACTGGCGAGGAGAGGTCAGTGTTCGTGCTTCGATATTTTATTCTTGTCTTATTCCTTCTGATTTGGTCGCGTGTTGTGTTTTCAGAGAACGTGGTATTACAATGGACGTGGGACATTCGAAATTCGAAACTGCCACCAAATCTGTCACAATCTTGGATGCACCTGGGCACAAAGATTTTATACCGAATATGATCACCGGTGCTACGCAGGCCGACGTTGCCTTGCTGGTGGTTGACGCAACTCGGGGTGAATTTGAAACAGGATTTGACAGTGGTGGACAAACTCGAGAACACGCGCTATTGTTACGTTCCCTTGGTAATTTCTCCAGTTGTAATAATGTAATTAATCATATAATAATAATTCTCATAAAGTTTTATTTAATTGGGATGCTTCTCGTGTAGGCATCACCCAATTGGCAGTAGTGGTTAACAAGCTGGATACGGTCGGATGGTCAAAGGAAAGATTTAATGAGATAGTCGAAAAGATGAATATCTTTCTGAAGCAGGCTGGGTTCAGGGATGCTGTGCCCTTTGTACCATGTAGCGGTTTGTCAGGCGAAAATTTGGTCATGGCACCTAAGGAGGAAGGATTGTCAAGTTGGTGGGTGAGGCGGATTGTCTTTGTAAGAGCATCCTCTTCTATAATTTAAGGATCTAAAGCCTTTATGAATTAATGGGGATTACCGTTTACCGGCATTTAGGTATACAGGCCCGACACTGGTTAGCGTAATCGACAGTTTCAAATGCCCCGAACGACCTATAAATAAACCATTTCGCCTCTCCGTTAATGATATATTCAAAGGAACTGGTTCTGGATTTTGTGTTTCTGGTCATGTTGAAACTGGGATGGTTTCCGTGAGTGACAAGGTCCTTGTATTACCGTACAATGAAGTTGCGCTCGTAAGAGGTTCGATATTAGTGTTTTCATATTTGACTTAATGCTTTTAAATTAAGATCAGCGCTTCGTTGTTTTATACCTGAAAACGATACTGATTCCAATTCCTCTAATTGTGATCTATAAATGATCTCATGTTTGCTACAGGTTTGCAAATTGATGACATTTCAATAACGAGTGCGTTCGCCGGCGATCACGTGGCATTGACTTTATCGGGTATCGAACAACAGAGTGTCGCTGTGGGAGATATTCTTTGCACTCCTCAATATCCTGTGCGAACAACGACACGATTCGAAGCACACATTGTTCTATTTGCGGTCGCGACACCAATTACCAAAGGTCTTCCAGTGGTGATGCATCAACAATCCCTCGTTGAACCGGCTGTCATAGTCAGATTGATAGCACAACTTCACAGAGGTACCGGCGAAATTATAAAAAAAAAACCACGATGCCTTCCGAAAAACTCAAGCGCAATAGTTGAAATCACAACACAAAGGCCGATTTGTATGGAATTGTACAAAGATGTAAAGCAACTTGGCAGGGTAATGCTTCGCGTTGCAGGTACCACTGTTGCAGCTGGCTTGGTTACCAAGGTATGTTCAGTATAAAAGTGAATCCTCTTCCTTTTCTCTTATATTATTCTCTTTATTTTTCAGATATATTAAATCATTGGAATACAAGTTAATAATAATATTGTTACATCTTATATGTTACACACATACACACATATTATATATATATAAGTATGGAAACATTGTAATTTATATTTTTTATGTAAAGATTAAAATTAGTATATAATATGCTAGTCTCTCCCGTCTCGTTTTCGCCCGAGATATTAGCGTGACTGAGTCGTGTTTGTTAAAATCATATATGGTTAAAATTATCTTTTAAGAGAATTAAGAAATTTCACGAGGTATCGCGTGCGAGCAGAGTATACGTAACGCTGTACAGTGGAAAAAATTCACATATTAGGTTTATTCGTGTTACCTACACCTTTCTGAACTATTCAGAAAGGGCAAGTTGTCCTGTGATTATTTAAAAATATCATTCAATAAGAATTTGCACTTTTTGGAAAGTGCAGAAAGTGTAGGTAACGAAAACAAACCTGTTAATTATATGGTAATAATGCATTTTTGAAGATCCTGTACAACTTACGTCTGTCTCGGAGTAGTCAAGAATAATGTATTAAAATTTGATGAAGATCCGTTCAGTAGTTTATGACTTTTGCGCGAACATAAAAATGGGCTCTCTATATGTTATTAGAGATCAGGATTGCAAGCAGATTTCGTCTTTTCTTATATTCCTTGATGATATTGCAGTAATGCTACATATTGAAGATTATCATATTTAAGATGCAATAAATTTATAGAAATATGGGAAATGTTATAGTCTTCATTAAAATTATTCGATTACTGCCGGGCGCACGAACGACAACCTCCAGGTACGTTATGAGTTTCTCCAGTGTACGGTCTACCTATCCTTCGGCTTGGTGGACGCGGAGGTCTATCCCAGAAATTTTGTAATAGAAACATTTATTATTTGAATCAGCAAGACACAAGATTTTTGAAGCTAGATTATAAAAATAATGATTATTTGAATACATTACCCAGAACCAGGTCTGTAGTCCCGAGAATACTGATCACCATGTTTGGTTATATCAGGATTAATTAACGTTCTGAAACTAATCATGATAAAATTTTACGATTAATAGTAAAAAAGGAATCGTCAGGGTAATTGAGAATCGGTACATCATAATGAAAACATCATATGTTTATCCAATGCTTCATCACCCTTGACTCAATAATAACACAGATTTTTGACATTACACATATACTCACAACATGAGAATCATGAAAAAGAATCCTGCAAAAAGCGAGTAGATTTTGCTCAAACTCCAAGGGTTGGATTCCAGCACGCGTCCGTCTGAAATATTCATTACAAAGTATGAATATTGGCCATGTTTTTAGCGGAGTCAGGTGAGAAATGAAATACGTGTATTGCATATCTATACGTTAGTGAACTACAGGTATGTATTCAATAAATGTCAACCCTCGTTCGAAAACATACTGGAAACATTGTCGTCATCGGAAACAGATTTCCCTGTCATTACCTTCGGATATGTAGACCATGTCAATTGTTATATGCAGCAACAGGTAGTATTTTGCACGGAATTGCTCTGTAGGTTAGCAACAGATCAATCTGAAAATCGAAGTAGAAAGACAAAAAAACACAAAAAACGTTTCGTCGACGTTGAAGAATGCTTAACAGGACCCCTTCCCACTGATTACTACTAACCACACTACTAACTATACGGTATGATTTACTGATGGATTCGATTCCTCGAGGAGACGGTTGCAATGACGTGACGCGTATCCATGTATCTATAGTACATTGCAAATATAGTATATGGTTGTCACGGCAAAGGCACTAGCTGAATCTGGACGCGATTGATTGAACAATTCTGTTAATAATCGAGGCAGCATGGCCTTGTTAAGGAAATCAAAGAATGCGAATTCACATGATCTCAGCAATTTTATGACGTTAACTTTTATTTCTTTAATGATGCCACCCTGCTCTGATTCAAGAAATCACCCATTCAGAGCCAAATTCAGTTGGCGTTTGCGTGAATAACCCTGTATATGTATGTATATACATGCGGTCACAAAATCACGACTTACCGCGACTGACAATTTCCCTGGTAGCTGGTAGTCATTTTGCTTAATTTCATCTGATTCTGTCACATTTCATGTTGCGGTTCGATGAGGTACATACATTTCGATGAAATAAAATTAATAAAATGTACCAGTCGAAAAAACGCAAGGTGTGAGTGATAAAAACAATTAGTTGGGCGCTTATCAGAAACGTCAGACGTGGAAGTTTTCGGTCAACTACGATTATTTGTCTTGTGCATTACGTGAAAGGTCGTTGCGAACTGCTATTTCTTAAAAATCTTTATCCCATGAATGTATGCGGTGTCGGTCAACGGTTTAAAGCAGCCACGTTACATACATATTTTATTTAGACTTTGTCCCTGTTTCTGTGTTAAACGGTTGCATATCGCGTTACAAGCATCAAGATATATCCAAGAAATTTAAAAGATTGACGGATGGATAGATAGATAGATTCCAAACTGCATGATAGCCTTTGATTCCGGCTGCGGTCTAGGATGTGGGGCTTTACAGCAAGAAAGAAGCGTTTCTGCAAGTTGGATTGTGTTTTTCTGTGATATCCAGTGAGATATTTGAAATATCTGTAGATACGTTGAGATATCTCCTTTTGTCGGTATCATCAGTCATCAACACTGCTCAGCATCAACATTGATCAGTGTTGACCGCGACCACCGGAGACAACCATTCGGCGTTTGTTTGAGTTTTGTGAAATTCATAACCTAGCACAAGTTTTCCTTAATCTTCTATTCGTTAACACTGCTTAATATTCTTTTCCTCGGCGGAGTCCGAATAAGATCATTTGATCAGCTCCTACATGACATTTCACTATTTTGTGTAAAGCAAGAGCATTTGATGCACTACCGGAACATTTGCATTTTAAAAGTTATTTATCAAAAGTTATCTTTACAAACCTTCAAATTCTTTCTTTGTAGTTTCGAATCATCAAGAGGAACTTGTCAGTTTGACAATTCAAATAAAAATTGATAAATTCCACTTATCAAACTCTTCGTAATAATATTTTTTAACATGTATCCAAAAAAATAATAGCCTTTATTTTAAACTATTTTCGACTCTTACTGTTATGTTTTTTTAAATCGTTTTTTCCTTCTAACAAGTGTTTATTCCTCTCTTATAGTTCTTTAAACTATATATCGTGCTTACAGCACTCTGTAAGACATTATTTACTTCTACATAGGAATTGTGAATATTAGAAAAAAGTGTATGATGTGTGCTGATTCAAATGCATTGTAAAGAATTATTAGCAAGTGCAACATAACGAGAGAGTGTTCTCTTGACCATCTGTGGGAATGGGCAATTGTTTGTGTAAAGACACCTCTGAAGACGACGATGCATACAGATCTCATAATCATGCTCAAACTGGAAACACAGTCTTGCCTGTTTCGAATGTGGATGGAATTGCTGCAGGCGATGGATCTCCACCAAGTTTAAGATTTCCAATATCTGGCCTTGTCGACAGATTGGTGCTGGAAACACTTGGGGTCATTGGAACTCTTGTGGACAAGTACGTTTCTCCTTTAAGAAACTTTACACGTTGCTTTTGAATTGAAATGAGTTATCTTTATTGCTTCTAAATTCAATTACAATCACTTTCCCTTTAATTCAGTGAGCAGGAGCCACCACCAGCAATGTTGAAATTGCATGCTATCGCAGATAAAGAGGATGGATGGATTCAAGTTGTCAGCTCTATGGTGAATGTCATACCCATGCACAATCCATTGGGCCCATCCGTCATTACTTTGTTATTGGATGATTGCCCATTACCTTCTAAGGTAAGATTGATTCATTAAATGATGTAAATTTAGATTTAATAATTTTACAAAATTTTTTGGTTTTACAGGACTCTGTAATGAGACTGGCACATACGTTCCAATTGTCTAAAAAATTCGGTAATATGCAAACTAATGCCACACAGCAGCGCAATATTTGTGTTGTACTTGGATGTATAGCAGAAAAATTAGCAGGTCCTAGCAGTATAGCAATACTGTCCGATGCAACTTTAGACTATTTGGTATCAAATCTTGTAAGTGATACAAACGAGAATTATAAGAAAGAAAGTATAAAGTTTCTTGAAGTGAAGGATGGAGATGGAAAATTGTGTATTTTTACAGAAAGAAGACATTGAACCATATGTGGTATTGTATTCCTTAATAGCTTTGGAAAAATTTGCCCAAACGAGTAAGTAGATAATTTGTAGGTTTATAAAATTATAAATTGATTTTCTTAATTAATCATTATTGTTAGGTGAGAACAAATTAACAATTAAGAAGCGATTATTAGCGGAAAAGGAAAATCCATTGTTGGAGCTGGAAAAATGGGCAACAGAGACCCATTACGTGCGACGTCAAGTCGGCTTTTGTGCTCAGTGGTGCTTGGACAACTTATGTAAGAATAACAAAAAAATCGTATTCGACACAGCTTGTTCCAATACGAGGCTGTCCGTTTGTACTAATCCCGATTTTTCTGGTTTCAGTTTTAATGGAAGGTAGAAAGTACTCTCATGACACAGTTGACATGACTGGCATAAACGTGATGTTAAATACGAAGGATGTGAGCGAGTACCTGAAAATTTCACCTAATGGTTTGGAGGTATTTAGTTCATCATTCGTTCATCAACCGATTTATTTTTGATTGGACGTCGTCTTTGTTTTAGGCGCGTTGCGATGCTTATTCCTTCGAGAGTGTACGTTGTACTTTTCAAGTCGATTCCGGCGTTTGGTATTACGAAACGCTTATTATAACTACAGGAGTGATGCAGATCGGTTGGGCTACCAAAGACAGTACATTTTTGAATCATGTGAGAGTCTAAAAGAACCTTCCCTCTCTGTCTGAGACCTATGCGTAACTTAGGAATCTCTGGGTTTCAGGAAGGTTATGGGATAGGCGATGACGAATTCTCCTTGGCCTATGACGGCTGCAGACGACTAATTTGGCACAGCGCGAGGAGTGAAAAGTATCAGGAAAGACCGTGCTGGAAGGCAGGCGATGTTTTGGGTTGTTTGTTGGATTTGAAGAAGTTTGAAATAATATTTTCATTGAATGGAATTCCGTTAAAGCCATGCGTCCAGGTTTTTAAAACCGCAAAGTGCGAAAATTTTCTCTGAACGACTTTGACACTTATAAGAAAATATTTAGCTTATTGACGGTTTTAACTTTTTCCGTAGGTCTGGATTCTTTGCAGCTGCCAGTTTTATGTCATTTCAGCAATGCCTCTTTAATTTTGGAAATGTACCATTCAAGTATCCGCCGACGGACAGGGAATATCAAAAGTTCAACGACTACGCGACTTTAAATCCAGAGGATAAAATTGTTCTTCCGAGGCACATATATCTGGACCAGCTGAGGAAGCTGAGCGTTAGAGAGGACTCTTGCACCCTTTGCTTCGATCGGAAAGCTTCTGTAAGACTACTTCCTTGCGATCATCGGTAAGATTGAGAATAATATGCAAATTCCGCGAAATGACTGGAACTGGAATCGCGTGGCAATGGAGTTTTTCTTTACTTTTCAGAGGATTTTGCCCCACCTGCTCGAAACAGCTGATCGAGTGTCCAATGTGTAGAGCTACGATCGAGGAAGTCGCCCTCGACAACACATGACACGCATCGGAAAAATTAGCACTTATCAATCTAATTCCTTTCGTTTACCTACCTTTCGCAGTTTCTGACAGGTATCACATGGTAATCATTAATCTAATGCCTTATCACTCAAGTTGTACAGAGAATACAGATGAATTATTTCGTGCATTCCCCTTTCCTTGCAATACAGTATTTGCGTAGAAAATAATCGGGAATGTGCGAGTTATTTTTCGAAAGTCAGACCGACACGATATATTTTAATACTTTGCGGTTTCATGACTAATCAGAACATAGTACTTTCGACTCTACACATTATACGTTGAATTTTTGCGCATATCGCCTTGTAAAATATAACCTGTAGAATAAATATTAAGTTTACATACACACGTACATGCATATATTATGTACAGAACTATCCAGCCATAGACGTGCCGCTCACATTTGACAGCTGTCATGCAATTGATTTTCTTGATCACCGTTTGGCAACACACTGCGGCACGAAGACGGGCCAAGGTTCGGTTGCTCGTCCACTGCAACATTCCATTTGTCAACTATCATATCGGCTTAACGCGATAGTTCTCAAATTCGACCGGTGAGTTTCGGTTGAACAGTCTTGTACATGTACATGTATATATTATATTCTGGGAGAATATAAAAGAAATCTAATATTTTATCGTCGAAGCATTATTGCATTTCCTTACGCTCCTTTTTTCAGTTCATTCCAGTTTATTCATTTTATGTATATTTGAACGTTTCAAGCAGGCGAACGCGACTAACTTTTCTCCTGACTTTGATCCTCTCATGGTCATAGGAGGTTTCGAAAACTCTAACTTTTCCATTCTTTGATTGATAACACTGGATTGAGTTTCCCATCACGTTACCTCGGAGTTCAAAATAAATATGTATGATGTAAATAGAATTTATAACGGATATATACCTATGTGCAGACTCTGGGAAAGATGAAAGAAAAAAAAGAACGGCCTAAGAAACAAATCTATGTAAATCGATATGGTATGATTTCGATTTATGCGACTATCTCTCGACGCACCTATCGACTTTGCACATCGATCGATTCACGGTTGTTGACGATTGCGAGTCGATTGGCTGGGCAGAAGTTGAGTCGCGTGGCCGCGAGGGTCGCGGTAGTTTGTTGCAAGATGGCGGGTGAGTGAGTGCCTGTGGATGGGACGAGGCTGCTCCAAAACACGAGGGATTTTCCGCTAACCCATGGTGTTTGTGGGTTTCAGATATATCCTACCTCCAGAATGACGACCTGGATGACTCAGACGAGGGTGAGTCTCAAGGCTTATCGCATTTTTTCGGGGTTGTTCGGGTTCGGGAGGGGGCGGTCGGCATGGTGGGTCTCAACACTGAGGCATGCCAGTCTTTGGTGTGCGGATTGCGTCGTACGTGGTGCGTATTGCGTATTGTGTGTTGTGTGTCGCGTGTTGCGTATACTCGAATGCCTCGTGGTCTTCGGTCCACCGTGAGCAGAAGCGTGACTCTCTGACTTTTCACTAGTCGGCAAGGTTAGGTCACCCCGGCGACGACGCTGTCGCACTTCCAGAGGAGGCCGGTTACCTCCTCGGTGGGTGTCATGCCGTGGCTCGCTCCTGAGGCGTGTGTCACGCCGTGATTCTCACATGCGCGAGCGCTCCGAATCCTCCTACTATATAATAGACACGAGAGCACTGATGGCGTTTCATCGGCGACCAGGAGGCGCCACTGCTCGTCGCGCATTTACCTTCGTGTTTACTTCGTACCGCAAAATAGAACAAAAACCTTGTGCTTTCCTTTTTTTTCTCATTTACTCATCGTGTCAAAGGGATATCCTCACTCGTTCGATTCTCCTCTGTTCCTTGTCACACAGGCCCAGCTTTTTCTTTCGGGTTTTTCTATTTTTATGAAATGCTTGCACTTTCGCGAACCAACTGAACAGGCGACGCAAAGATTCGTTGAATATCTGCAGTCTTCAGGATCCAGTGTCCAATCGACCCTTGAAACGACCAATTGCTCAAATCGAATACGACATTCGATCGGAGTGCGTTCTTGCCCTATATCCTTGTTCTTCTCCGTATGTGTCGTTGCAGATTCACAGAGTAAGCCTACCAGTCAGCACACACAATTTATAGAATTTGGGGAAAAAGACGAAGGTAGAAACATCCTTTATTTGAAAAACATAGTGGAGCTGGAAAAGGGACGCAAATTGGTGACAACACTGCGAATCCACGTGTGTGATTTCCTATGCTTTCTATGGCAGTCACTTTTTACGCACTTACAAGTGTGCTGTTATTCCTACATCTTCCAACGTAAAAGTAATACATTTTTAAGTCTGCTGTAAAAAATGAACTATCACAGAAAGGATAGGAAATAAGAATGTTGGATTCGCAGTGAAGTGCCGAGTGGCGACATCTCACTGCTGCGAGTCTCACGTTCTCTTGCACGAGGGTTGCTGAACACGTCTCCCCTGCTCGCTGGTGCCATCTGCCGCTGTGGCCGTTCCGTATCGGCCTAACCCTCCGAATGCCGAGTTACGTGTGGTCAAAGTGAATCTTTCCCGAGGGTGCTGAATTGGCTTGGAGAATCAGTGTACGGTCGGTCAGGGCTGAAAATTCAGCGAATGTCGGAGGCGCGCAGCTCTGGTACCTTCAACACGTAATACGAGTCTCGTTCCGGTTCAACATCCGCTCTCGACCATGCGGAATACACGCGTGTTCTTATCTAGGTACGCGGTCGCTTGATATGTGATAAAACTTCTAGGTACCCGATGACGCAATTCTTTTTGCCTCACACTCCTCCCCATCCCTCCTCATCCTTTCATTTTATACCGAAAACATTTCTTTCCTCCCCGATTCCGCGACCCTCGGGCACTCTCACATTGCTATTCCCGACATCGCTGGGATTGCTGGGATTGCTGGGATTACTGGGATTGCTGGGAAGCCCGTAGCTGCTCCTAGCTCTCTTTATCTAACATTCCGGAGGCCGGTTATCAACTCGGCCGGCTTGTTCTTTAAACGGCGTAGTTGGCGATCCTCTCGATTCGAGCGTTTAAATACGATCCTCTGTCTCTTGAAGGTTTCGTGGCTTCTCCGGAGCTTCCTCTCCGAAGGTGCACAGGAGAACAAGTCAAAGGCGTGACGACGTTGCTCGGAAAGGACTTTTTCGAAAAACTTGAATAACTTTTCGGGTAAGTACGACAAGTGGTACGGGAGGCGACGCGCGATCAATGGGCGACAAAGCTAGGGATGAGGAGGGGGGAGGTTGAAGGACGGAGAGAAAAGCGAAGAGTGCGGCGGGTTCGTGGAAGGTGGCTGTGTCCCCTTAGAACCGTATTGGCTGAACTATCATTGCCAATCATAAAAATATTTGAAGATCGACGCGCGTCTGGTTTACTTGATTAACTGCACGGGGCAAGAATTTCGCGTGGCTTCTTAACAAGAAGATCGTTTAATATTTTCTCACGCCTTTTTTTTTTTGGCTGTGTCTCTCGCGCGCACGAAGGTCTGCCACCTATGAAGGTTAAATGTTTCTAGCTCAGGCGCGTCCCGAGAGTCCTTCTAGAAACGTAGGAGCACGCAGAATGACACACGGCTGCCTGATTCACGCGCGCATTTATTCACTCGACTCGACTCGAGTCACTCGTCTCAGAATTCTTCTGATGCTGTTTCCTCGTAATTCTCATTACGCACTCGGCTTTTTTATCGGAAACGATCCTCGATTCATCAGCGATTGAGTCGGCATCCCTTTCCTGCAAAGCGTCTTCTTGATAGCTAACACGAGCCGGAGTGATCGATCATGCGGACGCCCGGGGCATCGCGAATGTACAAGTATCCTTCTAACGAGGTCCTCCATTTCATTGGGAAGACAACGCCATTTTTCAGACTTTGGGAGCGAAAAGCGAGGATCAAAAGGAGAAGATCGAAGGACGGGAGGGGCCTGTTACAAGCAATTCGCTGCGGCTGGGGACTCGTCGATCTCCCTGGATTTTCTTCTTTCTTCCTCTTTCGTCCATTCGCGTCCAGCAGCTCATTTTTGTGAGATGCTTCGGAGGCCTCGTGGACAAGAGGGAAGTTACTATTGTAATTGTATCGGGGCTAGAATCGTGCGGGTTGCCAGTCGAAGAGTTTGCGAAGGGCTCATCCGGATGGCGTCCTTCGGGCCGATTGGTCCCCGCGAATCGCTACTCGCCAATTGGGAACCCGGCTGCAACATCAGAGCCGATCAAACGGCCAGTCCGTTTATCGAGGACGAGTGACTCGTTAAATTTACTTTTTGACTCTTCGATTGGACTTTAGAGGATCGATATTGATTAGGTCAGAGACGAGAGTTACGAAGAAATGCAAGAAGACACGTGCTTCGGAAGGGGGTGGACTGGTAATCGTAGGTGCTTCTTTCGTGTCTCTAACGGTGGGCCGAAGGTGCTCGTGGCGATTAAGGGGATGGCAGCACAAACGATACTCTGGATGAATATGGAAGCGGCGGAGGTCGGCAGGCGGCTGATGATCTTCGCGTTCGCGCTTCCAGGATGTTGCTCGAAGTCATCGCGTCGCGCTTTTCACTTCGTGTAATACCGGCTTCGGTCGACTATATAGAGAAACTTTAATTTCTTGGCATTGTCAGGAGTTCCTTGCCCTTCGAGCCTCTTCAGTTCGGTGGTCTGGTTTTGATAGGAGGCCACGTTGTCTAGACACCGGAGTTGCCCTGCCTTTTATAATCGCAACGAAATGCATCCCTCGTCGAGAAATACCGGTTTTTTTCAGCGACCCTCAACATTACATTAAAATGATTTATTCTCCTTATTAAATTCACATTCGACTCTTACCGCCACTGCGCGTCGCGACGCGCTCTCAGCGGTTAACGTTCGAGGATCTCCCTTTTGGCTGCCGCCCCCGGTCTGCTTCCTAGCTCGTTCTTATTATTTGCTTACTTTCTTTTGCTCCGTTGCTCTTCTTATCGGGTCTCTGTCTCTTCCTCGCACCCTCGGACCCGTCACAAGGATGAGTGAGCTAGAAAAAGAGGGGCGAGAGCGGGGGGGGGGGGCGGTAGCAAGAGAATTCAGGTCGTCGATAGTCGTTTGGTTCCTCGAGCCGGACCGATCGGGAGGGTCGAGGGACGAAATCGGCAGGACAGGTTGGGAATGGCTGCGAAACTCCCGTGCAACCAGACGAGTGTCAACTTTGCGCCACCATAGGAGAACGAGGAGTCAAGGCTGGTAAGCCGAGACGTCATTTACAACAGTTTGTCAATGGCATAACATGGGCGTAACGTTATCTCGAGGAGCATTGTTGTGGCCAGCCGGCTGGTGGCGCCGCCTGCCGAGCTCTCGCCAGAGCGTTCGCTCGATTATTACATGGCATTCCTCGGATGCCACCGAGACTCCTCTGGCCCCCCTCGGCCCCTCGTCACCTCGTCTCCTAGTCTCCTAGTCTCCTTGTCTCCTCGTCCATGCATTATGGAGGAAGCCTCAACGCCGTCAACCTTGTTCAACTCTTGAACCACCAAACCTCCAGACCTCCGAGCAACTCTCGTTGCAATAACAGCCTGCAACCTCGAACCCTTTTTTTTTTCGTTCCTTCACTTTCCCAGCAGACTCACTCGGAGATGCAAGGTTGTCCACGAGTCGCCAGAAGGGTCGCATCCCTCAACGCAAACAGCGCACGGAGAGTCGCTGCTACGCAGCTGCTTGCCTGTGTTGCAAGACCGAAGACGTATTGCCGTGAGCGTCACTCTGGGGCGTGGTGGGGGGAGGGGGACTGTCGCCCGGCGATATGTAGTACAATCATTCCTCGTAAGCCAGCAGCTCCACTAGTGGAGCCATTCATAAAGAGAAGAGCGTGACGAACGAGTAATGAGAAAGGAGTGCGAGCAGCCAACGGGAGGAGCACCATCCTCGCCTCCCTCTCTCTCTCTCTCTCTCGTACTGTTGCGCGTATTTTTTAACTTGGCAATGACAAATACGCACTCTGCGAGTCACTGTGTTCAGGTACAAATAAACGTCCTCGGCGCTTTTCTCTTCCGCGAAGGAGATTCGCGTTGGACGTCGTCAGCGACTTCCTAAAGTCGTAGCTCATTGGACGCTATCGAGTGACGTCAAGCATCGCGACGGCATGGCAGCAAGGCAAATCTGCGACGCAAAATCGCGCGCCGCGCTGAGTCTCGAAGGCCCGCGGAGAGTTAGTTTCCGTATTCTGCCCATTCCCTTCACCCCCCCCCCCCCCCGCCCCTACTCCTCTTCCCTTCCGGAAATATCGTTCCGTAATTAGCGCCATAATAAAGTGAAGCTAGAAATGCAGCTCAGTGAGGAGATGCAAGTGATGACGAAGAAAAGGGACGGAGCTCTGACGACCTGCCAGCTGATTGAGATTGACCCTTATTCGGAGAGGCTTTTTCTTTCCCAGAGGAGCGTTTGAAAAATTGATTTAATTTTCCAGTGCAGTGAACCACCGGTCACAGGTCCGCAGCAGTCGCTCCGATGCCACGTATGTACAACAAGGCCAGTGGGCCATTCGCCCTGTCACCCTCTGAATTCGCTCGTCCTTCCCACCCAGACTCACTTGCATCCCTGAGGCTCGTTTCAGTTCAGCCGTTACTGCAGCATTGCAAACAGTTTTTTAAAAAAAGTTTCTATTTGTGTATTTAGTCCCTTTCGCGACAAAAGATCTTGAAACGATCCATAGTATTTTTTTCGTGCGCATTGATTTGGGGGAAATCTCGAAAGTCGAATTGGTGCGTTCGATCGATCGATCGCTTCGCTTCCGCGTGTGTCCTATTTAATTTTCTTCAAAATCCATGCTCAAACCGGCTGGGTTTATATCAGTCTTATCGGAAAGTGCTCGACGTGTTGGCTACTTGGCAGCTGCATTTATGTGCATCACGAAGCATCAGGAGGCTAGAGCGAACGTAAAACTTGAATGTGAGCGTAGACCACCAGGCCACCAGGTGCTGCACGGGAGTCGATAACTCGATACGTCGATCCATTGACAGTTCGACTTCCTTTAAGCTCTTCTATTCGATTCTGCTCTCGATTGCACTCTGGAATCGTCAGGCTTTCCTCGGCTGGCCCAAGCAAGTAAGAAGGAGACAGAGGAGGGAGAACTACAGCAGACAAAAGTGGAATACGAGGGTGGATTGATAAGTTTCCGGCCTGACTAAGAAAAACAAGGTTATTTAAAATTTTTTTTTTTTATTTCT
>JAYRCB010000305.1:449559-491403 GCA_036026315.1 Trachelus stipa | reverse complement strand
ATAAAATGTCACCTTCAGGTAGGCCTAGTGGCGCCATTTCTTGGTCAGGCCGGAAACTTATCAATCCACCCTCGTAGCTGCCACTATTGCGCTGTCCCTTTGCTCAGGTCCACTCGCTTTTTCGCTTTGTAGATCCAGTTGACTCGCTGCGCTGTTCCAGCGATTCGGCTGCAGTTGGTCTTTGATAATGATAAGAGGTGTCGAGAGGCGAGGAGGCCAGGGAAGAGGAGGAGAATTCCAACGATTATGACTGTTGCGAAGATCAGGAGGACGACTATTGCAGGGACGAGAAAGAGGTTGCTCCTCTGCTGCGGAGGAGGAAGCGCGCGGGGTCATGGATTATACTCAGACAGATTCATGCAGAGACCCAATCGATTAGATCTTCGCGAAGAATCAATAAACTGTTTACATGAACTCAACCCGAACGCATCTACGTGTCTCCTCTTGGTATGGGAAAGTGCCTCACTGCGACCCTGACGCACGGCGACCTTGCCGATTTCGACGGCAACGGGAGCGTTAGGACTCATTTTGTTTGTTTGGCGGGCGATACGGGCTAAGGAAGAGCGACGAAACCCCCCCCCCCCCCCCCCGATAGACTGGAATCTCCTTTCAGTCCTGACTACAATTAGCTTGCTAATTTAGCACAGTTCCTTTATCTTAAGAGCAAGCTAATCTTTATAAATAGCTGGAGCCACGGTTACATTTAAGCTTTGACCCTTTGTTGTCGTTTCAATTTTAATAGCGTGTAACCGAGCGGTCTGCCTGCTACTCCGCCGCCTGAGCAAGTAATCGCGGCTGCCCCCGCGTTCCTTTGGCCTCGACAGGCGCGGAGCGTTTTCCCAGGAGGAGAAGCGGCAGCCGAAGTAGGGTTAGGAAGGATGGCGAAGCGGGAAGGCCATTTCGGAAATGGACTCTATTTCGGGTGGAGCTTTCGAAATTGCTGATCGTTTGGTCTGGCGCGTGAATGGACTTGGCCCCCTTTGTATCGAAGCGAAAGCGAGAGCGATTGTGCCTCCGCGTTAGCTCGAGTTAATCTTAGGGCTCGACCGACAATAAAAGTGGGCTGCCCTTACATTCCTCGGCTCTGTGTCGCCTGCTATTTTAAGTCTCGCTCTTAATAAACTTCCCACCGACTTAATTAGACTGGCTTCCCTCCCTCCTGTTGCTTCGACCTCGCTCCTGGATCCTTTCCTTCGGATTCGGAATCAGCCAAAGGAATATCGAAGGAGACGAAAACGTCAGCATCGGGAAAGATTGTCCTGCGGCCGTGTATCATTGGAGGTGTCATTGGAGGTGTCGTTTTAGGTAGGACGCGTCGGAGCATTTGGCGCGCGAGAAGGGCGAAGAGGGTGGCTAAGAGATTCGAGAGTTCCCGAGGGCGAAGAGGGTTGGAAGAAGAAACTTTAGTTACGCGATTAGAGGAGCCTCCCTTGGGAGTTCACGGTGAAAGATAATGAGCAGGAAGATTCGCTGACAAAAGGACAAGAGTCGTGAGTAAGCGAGAAGCGCGGGAATGCCGGATTCCCGTCTACGCGTAGACGCTCGCTCGCCCCTTCACTTTCGCCTTCGGAGTCTTTTCATTCGATTATTTTCCCTCGATTCTCAGCGACTCCTTCCGGACGCTGGCGTCGCCGCCAGCTGCGCGTGCCAATCGCACGAAATTCGTCGAAATCGCTGCAAGGTTCAAGCTGGCGACCCTGTGGACACGCATCCACGCACTCTCCTATTTTTTTTCACATTTTTCACTTTCTTTTTTCGCTTCTCCGGCTTTACTGCGTACCTGCTCCATTTACTTTATTAGTAACGCGGTTCTCGGTTAGTCGGCCACACTCAAGGGTCGCAGACATGTTCTTCCCGCCTATGCGAACCAGCGAGCGACCAATCACCCTCTGACGTAGGCAGTCACGCGGCCCCGCACGCACGCCGTCCGTCTTGTCTTTGCGTCTTTGCGTCTTTGCGCTGCGGTGCAATCAATGAATGACTGGGCAGCGTCGCCTGCTCTCTCCCTGCAATGTTGGGACCGCGCTGGCTTCTCTTATCATCGGTCCTCACCTCATTTTCTCCTGTCTCCGCTTCTCTATCCTGGCCGCTTCCTCCGCGCACACTGCTACATGGTCCACGGGCGGTTACGTTGCCCAGATCGAATAAGTCGTTTTCGCTCCCTCCTGTGCGCCCCAGCCCCCTTCCATCTGGTACACATTACGCGCGGTGCGTACGCTGGCCCACGGCGACGCACTATCGACCGCGGGCGTCGACGTCGGCGTCGTCGTCGCGGCCGCATGGTGGCGCTCTCGGCGTTTCGAGGACGACGGTGACTGCGACTGCAGCCCCCTTCCCCTCCCCCGGTGGGCTCCGCTTGCGCGATTGCGGGGCGGGCAGACGAATCGCGCCGTTGCCGGTGGTGCCGGCGGTGCCGGCGGACGTCGAGTCCATCGACATGACACGCCTGGATCCTCAGTCCGCGACTTCGAGCACGGGATCCTTCCATTCGACTTAAACGATCGTTTGTCTTTTTCGAGTTGTCCTGCCTCCCAGACGTTGGGAGACGAATCGTCTTCGCGACAGCCGCCGATTGCTCCGGAGTCGCGCTTCGATCGTGTGCGCCGCGCCATGTCACGCCGCCGCTCGTGGCTCGCGGATAGTGAGTTGTCCAAATTTTTAAAGAAAATCCTGAGCTCGTTTCCGATCCTGCGGTTGTGCTTCAATTGTTATTAGTGACGTCGTCAATGGCCGAAGAGGCGAGACAAAAGGATTCTCATTTCTTTTTTTCCCGTGAAAAAGTGAAAATTTTTGCACCAGAGTGGAATGGGTGTGTGACGGATTGAAATAAACGTGGAATTCGCGAAGAAATAATTGTTCGCAGCAGTTACGCGTAAAAAGGGAGTGCCATTCTGGCACTCCATCCTCGATACTAGTCCAGTGGATATATTGGAATTGCTTCCGATCGAACCGACTAAAAAGATTCTGGATAAGGATTAGGTCACGACTTTTTCAGTGGGGTGTCAGCTGTTTCTTGAAAGAACGACCAAGGATCTGAGAGCCTTTCCCTAAAGAGAGAGAGAGAGAGAGAGAGAGAATATCCAAGGATGCAGTCTCTTGAGACGTGACCTGTGGGAAAGGATCGCTCTAGGACTCGAAGGAAGGTTTCGTCGCTCGTTCGGTCGTTTGACCAGGAATCGCCATTTTCTGTAAAATCCTTAAAAAAATGCGACAGGCACGCGCCGGGCGTCAAGCGTCGAACGGCCGCATCGAGCCTCGAGACGTTTCCTCCTCTTCTCCTCCTTCTCGGCCTGTTCCTCCATGCTGTCTCCTGCGCCAGGATCTTCTTCCCAGGAGGAGCCTGAGCGTTGGGCCAAGACGCGCGATCGGCCCACGGATCGCGTCTTTGAATTTCGTTGGTGTTTAATTGATTGTGAATTCTCTTTACCCGTGTGGATACATGAAGAGTCGCCGGGAGTGCATCGTCTACGAAAGGTGAGAGAAACGATATTTTCGATGACTCTGATGGCACGTCCATGTCTGAAGTACGATAAGGATCTTATCAGTCGTGCGAAATCCCCCCGTTTCGTCGCTCCGCGCAGTTTCCTTCTCTGCTGCTCCTATCGGACGTCGCCCTCTTCCTCGAACCTCTATGATACTTATCTGTCGTTTATCCGTCATCTCGTAGCTGCACGTGGTTCGTCAGTCGAGCACACGTGCGCCCGGCGATGCACAATTAGCCTAGGCAGATTCCGCGAAACGCGCGGCACGGCGGTCAAAGATGGTCGAGGGCGGGTGGGGGGCAATTGCGCGCGTACGCGAGTGCAGGAGGCTTCTTGGACTTTGCAAGGACATCAAAGTGCCGCTTGAGGAGCAACATTTGTCTGAGGTTCGTCCACCCCAGGGCCTCCGTGAAAAGCGTCCCTTGCGTAGCGCCTGCGGTAGTCCGTCGTGCAGCGTGCAGCGGCTCTCGCACGAGTGGAGTACGAGGCGTCGCTCGACGTCTCTCAGTTTTTTTTTTTATTTATTGTCAAATAGTCTTGTTTGTCGTTTACGAACTAAACAGAGCTTCCTATCCCTCCGACCTCACCGCCGCCTCCTCCTCCTCCCGAATCGATAATCATCAAACAAATTCATTTTGAAAGTCAGCACTTGACTGCGACGTACGTTGGAAGAACGTTGGAAGGACTTGCCGGTCCAGAGGATTTACGTGAGCAAGGCTTGGGCACGGGGGCTACGGGAAGGAGGAGAGTGAGAAAAGATAGTTGGCAAGACGGTAAGATGAAGGAAGCATAGGTAGAAATGCGATGGTTGCCCGAGCCGAGTGTAGCCGAGTGAAGCCAAGCCAGCTGTAGGTCTGTACATCTCGTATAAGTGCGGCCCGAGGGTCCATAATGGTTTGTTATTGATCTATCTCCACGCCTTCCCTGCCTTCCGCCGCGTCTTTCTCGTTCCTTCATTTTGCTCGAGGTTCAACGTGGAATGGCTAAGGTTGCTGTCACCGTGTTAGGTGGTGGCTGCGCTAGATGCCAGCGATAGTGTTCTTTGAAATTTGCCAAAATGTTCCCGTTCAATGTGCCAAAGCTCCATCTCCGGGATGCTGGGTGTCGGGCTCAGGGTGTACCACTGTGAAATCTTTTCAAGTCACAGAGGTCAGAAGTTCGAAAGGAAACACACTCCTCTGGCTTTGGGTACCTTCTGGCAACTTTTCGTCGAAGCAGCTTGAACCCGGTCAACTAAATGTTGCTGCTGATTATTTATCGAGGCAGCACCGAGTGTCCGGGCTCCGTCCAGCTTGTCTCGTGAAGGCACAGACAGGGGTGTCTGGATAATTCGCTACGAGGACAATCGGGAAGTCGGGTAAATTGGGGAAACTACCAGCGTCTCCTTCTACGTTTGTTCCTTCTCCTCTTTCTTCCTCTTTCTTTCTAGTTCTTGCCTCGATCCTCCAGTCACGTTTCGAATCTACGCGAGTCTTCATGAATCGACTTGACTAGGGACATTTCCCTATATCTAAAGAGATGCGCAATTCTTTGCAGCTGCTGGTCCCAGCGAGACCACCTGTAACCTTCGATCGTCCGTCAAGCCTTTCACCCCGAGTCGAACGAAGGGATGCGTCTACGGCAGCAGCAGACGTTCAGTCGCGATGCTCCTATCGATTCTCCTTTCGATTATGTAAAACGAAACTGTGTCATGACGTACGCGTCAATACCTTTGACTACGGAGCATCCATCGACGTCGAACCCCAAGCCCAGTGCTATTCGCCATTCGTCAATCCACGTTAATTGGACCACCCAGTGGGATCCACGGGCAAAAGTTCCTTCAACGGAGTTTGAGGCTTCGCAGCCTCATCGCGCAGCATTTCGCGTGAATTATGGATACTAACAGAGATTTGCGCGTCTATGACCTCACTTGACTCAAACTGCGAACAGCCAGTAGCCTGTCACTATACGTATCTCTTGTTTCCTTCGCTTCAATTGCTCAAACTTTGCCTTCTCTCTCACTCTCTCACTCTCTTCCATTCATCTCGTGACGCGTTTCTCTTACGCGAAGGAGACAATCGGAAGAAAGATCGAACAGAAGCAGGAAAACATCCGAAGGATCTACGCGAATGACCCTGAACTCAACCTCTGCGCCACCCGGTACAGGATTCCCGTAGCATAGGGGGTGTTGTGAAGCTTTAGAAGAGAAGCGCAGAAGAGAGTAAAGCAGAGAGAGAGAGAGAGAGAGAGAGAGAGAGAGAGAGAGAGAGGAGCAGCGAGTGGGCCAGCACGACTACAGTCGCCGGGATCAATACTCCTGCGTCTTGCGATCATTCATCTTGCCACGCCCCTCTGCTCTCCCGCTCCCCCTCGCGAACCATCCCTCTCGACGCGTGGGTGCGTATCCCCGCGTATCCGTGCGTATCAGTGTGCGCGTGTGAGTGGCGCGCGGGCGCGCACCCGTCGAGGGTGGGTACACGATCTTCACCCCCGTGGCGGCCACGGGACTACCGGCTCGCGCCCTCTTCTCTTTGCCATCCAGCCCTCCTCCTCCTCAATCCATTGCGAAGACTCGAGCAAAAGAGACTCGACGTCCACAGCCGCGGCGTATGTACAGCACCACTCGCTACAAGCGTAACCACGTAGTACGTAGTACGTAGTAGGTCCGTGGGAGTGGAAGCGGGTTGGGGGGGGGGGAGGTGGAGGGTGGGAATTGGAACGGGTGGAACTGCACTTGACTCGTCGCTAGCGCTGCACGTGATTCAAATGAATTAGAGTCAGCGGCCGACCTTCGAGTCTCGAGGGTCGCGGGGACACAGGCCTCACGGTGCTTTTGATAGGGCTGGTCCTGGCCACTCCGAGTGCACCGAGCGAGGCCAGAGGACACGATCCAGATGATCGAATGAGATGAAGCCGATCGAGAGCAACGAAGGGACGCAAATTTTTTAATGTCGGACCTTCCCCTTGCAAATATATTGATGCAGATTTGCCAGCCTCCAGGAGAGCCGGCGGGTCCGATTCGCACGTTTCTCTCGCTCGTCTTCCTCGTTGATTGGCACCATCGAAGGCACAGGTCCAGCGGAATAGGAGGACTGGGCTAACTTGATAATTTAAATGTGTATGCCGAACTAATTAACCCTGGCGGGGAATTCTTGTTCTGCTGGTGCTGCAAAAAGAGGCTGCTGTGGCTACGCTCAGCGCTTGGCACCCCTGAAATCAGTAAACCGTTCACGAAAGAAGAAACCTAGAAAAATGACGCGATAGTTTTACTAAAATTTTTATTCAAATCGAATCTGCTTTTTCTCTTCTTTTTTTTTTGTTTTCTCCTCCATCCCCGCGGACGCTGACGAAGGACGCGACAGTGATTGAGATATCAATTCTGAGTCTGGTGGCCACTCGACGAGTGGTACTGCCAAGTCTACCAGTCCAACCATAGCAGCCATAACTATTTCCTTAGCCATACTTATGTAACGCTATAGTGCTCCTGATCGTCGTAATAGTGAAGCGCAGTAGTGCAGCATAATGTAGTAGCGTTAGTAGTTGAGTAATAGACGGGAGGCAGCAGTGGCTAACGGTTGGTTTGTTCGATGTGCAGCGATGGAGGATGAGGATGACGAGGAGATCAGCGGTGGCCTGGGAGACGGGGGTGGCTCCGAGGATTGCAGAGACGACGGTGCCGAGGGCGGCGGCGGCGGCGGCGGCGGCGAAGAGGGCGGAGGCGGCGGGGAGCAACTCTCACCCCTCGCAAAGTTGCAGCAGCACGCCACCTCCGATACGTCCTACAATCGGTGAGTGCATCTTCTCTTTTTTTCTTTTCTTTTTACTTCTTTTCTCCTAATTGAAACCTGCGCCCGCGACATTTCCTAGACCGGAGTCGTCTGTCGGGCGCTGGAATGAAACTGCAACGCGCAGACGGATGCGTCGATTCGGCTCGAAATGAAAATTGAAAGGTCCTTTGAGGCGAGCAACAAAGGTCTCCGGTTCTCCTCGATGCTCCTCGATGCTCCTTGCTTAGGCACCGGGTCTAAGGTGGCTCTTTGCGTCTTCGCAGATGAATCCGACTTGGAGACGTTACGGTTACGTCGTGCGTGAGCGCTTACGAATAGAACGGGGAAAGATACGGAGGAAGGCTACGCGGCCAAATATACACGGTGTGTCAGCGTCGCGGCGCGCAGCGTCTCGTTCTCCCTGCCTGCCTGCCTGCCTGCCTGCCTGCCTGCCTGCCTGCCCGCCCGAGTCCCAACCTTCCTGCTTGCCTCCCTGGCTGTGCTTACTTGTCTCCCTCCCTTCTCGCAGCTCACTCGCACCACCAGACGTCTTTGAGGTCAACGTCATCCGGCTCCTCTAGTCCCACTCGGTCTCGTGCTCTCCTTATCTTGCTGCACCCTCGTGTCTTTCTTATCCATTTCCGGTGCCTACCGAGGGAGATGGTGGAAGAAGAGATCCGAATGCTATCGGATTTTTAACTCTACAGCCGGAGGGGGAGGAGTCCGAGCTGCTCTGTTTTGCAGGTGCAGGTGTCGAGGAGCTGCTGGCCGCACAAGGCGCACAAGATGCACGCACGAGGGCGCGCTCGCACACATCCCCAATTTCATAAGGGATAAGTTGCAATTTCGCGCTTTCCGGATTTCGGACATTTATTTAAGTTAAATTGTCTCTCGACATGTAGAGAATGAAAATGAGAGTCGTGGGGAGCTACGAGCCGTGTAGTACTCGCGAAATACTCGCGAAATACTCGCGAGTATTGCGGTTTCGAGCGCGTCCGAGGCGACACGAGGCAGACGAAACAAAATATCGCTAAATTTAATCCACTCCTTAGGAAACTTGTCTGCAGGCCGTCTAGACGGGCGAGTCGCGGTCGAAACGTGGGCGCCGCGATGCTTCTCGCTATTTTAACGGACACCCTGGTATTTTCATAAATTTCTCTTTTTCCTCCCGCGCGCGTCTCTCGCTACTTCTTTGCCACGCTCGCTGCACGGCGGCTTCACGCATCGCCGAGACGTTCCTGCTCAAGTTTCGACCTTTGCTGACGAACTTGCGGCAGCCGGAAACGGGGATAAAGTGCAGTGGAACTTCATAAGATGATTTTGAGGATCAAATTTTAGGACAAGGAAATGGAAGCTGAGATCTTTGTCGTTTCTGACGCACCTGGAACCGGTTCGACCTCAGTCACTTCCAGGTCCAGTCAGGATCTTCCCTTGGTCCTGCAACAGAGTTTGCGACGTGGCAGTTATCTCCGATTGAACTTCACTTATTCCTTCTGGACGTTTCCGTTCGTCCTCGAGTTGATCTTCCCGAACTCGAGTATTTTACACCAGAGCTATTCGTTTCGTTTTAATTCACTGACCGAGAAGCCTCGGACAAAGTTACTTTGTCAATTACATCGGATTGAGTTTTATTGGAATTAGCAGGAACTTCGGAGGCAGCAGTTGGCAAAGGTGTTTTTAAGAAATCAAGTGCAACTGCGTTACACATATGTAACCCTGGAGTGGAGTAACTAGATTCGAAGATTCGAAAGGCTGAACGGACGGGGAGGGAGCAGATTCAGGGGCCAAGTCATCGAACGACTCTGCCTATTATCGAGGTCGCCGCATGACTCAGCGAGCGTATGAAAGAATCAGCGGGAAAATCCGCGCTGTCATCCATTGCGCTGCAGCCCAACGCGGATCCAACGCGTCCAATTTCTCCCTTCGATTCCGCCCTTATTCGTGCTTCCCCCCCCCCCCCCCCTCAATCCTATGCCGACTTCACGAGCAGATGCATCGCTTCTAGCAGTGGCAAATTCACGTGTGAACCTCGTCCTCTTCCTCGGGGATTTCGGGGAGGACTGCGCTCTTTTCATTTCGCGAAGAATTTAAGAAGAGGGACGCGAGGGATCCAAGGATGCGTCGAGCGCCGCATCGGATTCCGTGCGATTGCATTCCATCGCATTGCAACGTATTGCAACGCATTGCAACGCGTTACATATTGAATAGCTCCTAGCAGCCGGATCAGCCGGCTCTCCCCTCCGTCCCTCGAATGGCTGCGTCAACCGACAATCCTGGACATCCCCGAACATGCCGGCTGAACTTTCTCTCCACGTCTCTGGACTACATCTTCCTCATCTTCCTCGCGCGTCAGCCTTTGATCCACGTGGAATCTTTATGTGTTTTCGAACCCTCCGTTCAGATTTTACGGGCGTGTTGGTGAAGGGCAGGTGTGTACTTGGGCGGGGGGGTAGCCAGCGCGTGCCGTCGTCTCGAGCATCCGGAGGCCAGGTGTAACAGCTCCCCCCCACCATCGCTCCTCCTCTCCGTCAATTCGAACGCGCTCGCGTGTCCCCCGTTACACATTCTTCAAGCCCGCTTTGTCCTCTAATTCCCCGGATTTCAAATTCCCGATTCCGAATTCTGCTGCAGGACTCTCCAGCTCATTCGCCATAGGTTCCTGGAGTTCTTCGAGATCCGCAATTTCGATTGACTCATCTTCCGAAGTCACCCTCGTTCCTCTCGCGTGTCTTCTCTACCCTTCGAAACGATTGGGAAGTACCGTTCGTCGCGTGGCCCACGCCCACACGGAAATAGCGACGCCGTTCGCCGGCGTCGGGTTGGCCGTCGCGCTCATTCACCGCGTTTCCCTTTCGTGTCAATCCTTGGATTTACGGGTTCTTCGTTCCCGTCTTGGAGATTGCGACGTGCAAGGATTCCGCGTGCGACGTCATCTCTCGGCTCGTTCTACAGAGGAACCGCAATCTACATCGGTTATCTCGTTCGGGGTATCTTAAGCGGGATTGCCAGAGTGCGCGTGCTAAACAACCAGAGACGCCAGAGGAATTCCATCGACGTCGACAAACATTTTACGAGTATTCAATGTGACGGCGACTAAGTGCTTTAAGGCTTTGGCTCTCGTTCGTCCTCCTTCTTTTTCGGCAATAATTAATTATTCCTGTTCTCTTGGTCCTCTTGGTCCTCCTTCGAGATTTCGAAATTTACAGATTTTTCTTGCCGTCCCCCCCAAATGGGCTGACTAGAAATCCTCTGCGTCGTTTGCCGTTTCGCGCAGTTGCTTAGCTACAACGGAAATCTCGTCTCTGTACTTTGCATTTGCCATCTTCGAGCATCTCGGAAACTAGAAGAAAAGTGGATGAGGAGGAGCCATGGATTCGGTCCAGCAGCACACTCACCACCTGGCTCCTCTCAGCCTTTTCTCTTGACTCCTCTCGTCTCGTCTCATCTGTGTCTCACGCGACACTCGGGCGAATTCTCGAGTCACACCGGAAATGCGTCACCACTAGGACCTTCTTTCCGAAGTCTCTTTATCTTCGCGGCGAATCGGCCGTCTTGCTCTTCCGCTGTTCCGCTTCGTCGGGATGTCGTCACCGTTTGCCCGGAAATCACAGAACGAGCAATAATCGCCAGTTGGGCTCTCGGATTGGGTGCCGCCACGAGAGTGAAGACGCGCATGACCTTTGCCTCTTGCTCGGACACTTGCTCCTGATTTCCGTTGTCGGCTGCACCCGACGAAGGAGAATCTCACAGTCAGTGGTTATGTGCCATTGATACGGCACATAATCCACGTGTCGAAAGATCCGCGATGATGGGGTCCAGCTGGAACTGGAAGGATTCTCCAGGGGGGTCGAACAATTTGTCTGGATCCGAGAAAGCTGCTCCTGGTGCTTCTGCTTCGAGTCCTTCGAGTTTCACGAAAGAGCAAAGAGTTATCGTGTTACTACGTGGAGCTCGTATTAACCCTGGTAACTGAATACATCCCGGCCAATAGCTGTCAAACATGTGACAACGATCAAATTTATCCGGCGAAGCGTGCCACCCTGCGTCGCCATAATCTATCCTGGATTCTCATCGGATTTTTATGCGAACCTTTGGTCCTCCCGTTCGTCATGGTCCGACACGTTTTAGTCCCAATTGGCTGAGCATCTTCCTTTAAGCATTAAAAACTGGAATAAATGAAAACGTTAAATATGTTAACTAACGAAGATTGCAAAGGCAAGATAATTCCGCGTGCAGCTGTCACGCAGCAGTAAACCGATGAAGATGGCGAGTCGCTGCGGGTGCGAGAGGAATCCCGAAGGGAGAGGAAGGACTCTCTACCGATTGTGGGAGTTGGCGTTAGGCGATTGGACTGGCTGGGGGGAGGCGAAGGGAGGAGGTGCCTCTCCTTCCTATATATCCTATAGGATTTAGATTATGTTTTATTCTTCCGTCTCTTGTTTTTCGGATGCTGCGACTATTTAGCCAGCTGTCCTCTGGCCTTTCGCTCTACTCGATCCGATTCTTCCGGTTTTCCCGGGGAAAGACTCTGCGGATTGAATCGTCTCTAGGGACGCTGCCTTGGAGGGTTCGAGGGAAGGAAGAAGGAAACAGCGAGAGAGAGAGAGAGAGAGAGAACGGGAGGATAGGGATGAGAAAGAAGCGAGAGAGGTCCTGCAGCTGTCGTCGCGTAAATTCGATCCTCGACGAGGCGTCTTCGTCGCTCCGAGGCTTTCAAACGCATTTATTCGTGTAGTCTTTGATCTCGCAGGTAACCAAGAAGACGTAATCAAAGACGTAAATGATTGCGACGTCGGCGACTGTTCCAGGTGTTGCAGCCAGAAAGCCTTAATCTCTGCTTCCACGGCTCTCGCGATTGTTTGTCAAGGAGCAAAGAAAAGAGAAGCGACTTGTTTCATAAGGAAGGAGGAAAAACGATTAGGCAGACTACATTATTGTCTTGGATCCTGTGGACCTAGTGGCTGGATTGTCGCTGAGCGTTGCAAGACACAAGACAGCTGCAACGTACAAGATGCTAGTTAGATCGTGGCACGAGCCCCTCGTCATGCGTTTCCTCGAGTCCCTCTTTGTCGATCCTTCGGAATTCTTCTTTGGGTCGCTGCACCCAACGCACCCTGCGCATTCGAACGCGCCTTCGAAGCAATCCTGCTCCTTCCTAAGGAATTTCGAATCGATGGTGCGCCAGCATGGCTGCTGCTGCTGCCTCGTGCTGCTTCATGCTGCACTCGAGACAGAAATCGAATTGCGTGGCTTCGATTATTCTGCCAGCTGTCGAGCGGCGGATCTTGAGAATCGCCTGAAGAGAACTTTGAGAGAGGAAGAGGAGCAAGTTTCCATAAAAGCTGAATGCGTCGTGTTTGGGCCAAGACGAATAAAAGTGGAGGAAGGAATAGCATGGTAAAATATATAGAGGAAGTAAAAGGGAAAGCAGAATGCAAAATGGGAAAAAGTCGGGGAGCGGAATGGAGACGTATGGACATCTGTTCGCAGCGTAGTGGTGCTTAGAAGGGAAAATTAATGTATTTTTTGTTGGAAAGAGCCACGAGCCACGGGCCACGGGCCACGGTCTCCCCCTGTTCCCCGCTCGCTCGTCGCCGGGAGCATCTGCTGTCTCGGGTTTTCGATGAAGTGATTTCGTCGTATTGTGCCTCCTTCGGCTCGGGCAGCCGCCTGGTGCACGCTGCATGTGCATCGCTATGGGCTGTTACGCAAGGGTGGAGCCAAGAAACGAAAAATTTTGGTGCAGGTAGTGCAGGCTAAACACCAGGTTGCCTGTACACGGTTCGCTCTTCTTTTCCCGATAAAACAGCCCGAGGACATTAAGAAAGGAGATTCGTCTCCTCTCTCTTCCTTCCTCTTTCTCTGACAATGAGATTGGTGCATAATAGATGACACGATAGTGGGCCTACTGCAGCAGGTAGTAGGTAGCGTTACTATCTATAGGCCTGCTAATAGGCGACCGTCGCTAGTAGGTGAGCAGGCAAATAGGCGGCGCCTGTGCTGCGTCCAGGAGCTGGACGCGTCGCAGCTGACGTTTCCAGCAACTCTAGCTATTCGTACAAGGACTAGTCATGTGGCCGCTGCAGTTGGCTTTTCTTCACCTTTTCTCTTTGTGAGAACATTGTGCGAAAGGAGAGAGGGTGAGGAGGGGGGAGGGAGGCACGCGCCCGACTGACCTTCCTAACGTTAAAGAGGCATGTCGGCGTAGATGACCTAAAAATGGTCAAATTCGCTCATTTTTCTGGGAGCACATTTTTTTTAGCAAAAGGTTTATTACACTGTAAAGTATTAACGTTTATGTAGTTTTTGTATTTTTACTAAGTGAAAAAAATATTGAAAGAGAGTGCTTTGCAGCCACTGACACGCTTTGCGGTATCCAAACGTATCTCCTATCCGGGAAATTCAAATCGTTCTGTAAATATAACAGTAAATACTATCCTCGTTGATTAAAAATATTTTTTGAACTTACAAAGAAAAATGTGGTCACTTGAAACTGAGTGATTAGGTGATTAAAATGTGGTATCGTAATGATGGTAGGATGATTAGACGCAGAACTAGAAATCCTTCGAGCCTCCTTTTCTCCGTGTATTTAAAATGCTTGTCTTAAAAATTGAACTAAATCGGACGAACCTTGTTCAAGATATCGTCGTGGGCACTTGCTTTGGAAAAGGCGTTTTGAGAAAAACTCGTTAATATTTTTCTAAACTTGGACTCGCTTGGGATAGATATACATATCCGCGCTATTTCTTGAGCTTTTTGTTTTAAATTTTTCAAGATCATTATTTCATTGATCTACATCGACATCTGTCCCTTAATAGCGCGACGACACTCGCCTCTTCTCGCACTCGCGTCTCTTTCGTTTCTCAGATTTTTTTGCAGCTTTCATAGGATCCTTCGTTCTTATCGTAATCCTGGGTATTCACTTTCAACTCGACTAGACATGAGCTAAGCATAAAGATTCCAGCATCCGACACGTCGATCTGTCCGTTCCTCTGGCTAAAGTCGAGCGACGAGTGACTCCCCCCCCCATAGGGCCGATCAGCAGGACGGGTGCAAAGGTCGAAGGCAAGACACGTCTCGTGCGTGCGTTTCTCGGTCTTAGCTTAGTTATTCGCTGAATCGCTATTTTCATTGTTCATACATTGGATTCGCGTTTCGGCTTCGTCTTTAATAATATTATAGAAATAGAAGGAAAAACTAATTATATTGCGAGAGTGAGAGAGAGAGAGAGTGCGTGCGTGCGTGCGTGCGTGCGTGCGTGCAGACAGTCGACCGGTGGGGGAAGCATCTGTTGGCTTGCTCGTTCGCAGTTCGTGGGGTAGACGATCTCGAAGACGTAAAAAGGAGGAAGGTTTGGGCCTCGCGGGTGGAGGAGAGGAGGAGAAGACATAATAAATGCGGTGAGGTTGAGGTGGTTCGCTTCTGAGGCACGTGACCGGAAGACATCGGCGGGACGTTCAGGGGATCAGTGGACGAGGGAATGAGGGACAGGACGTGGCGCACGCGCCTTCGTCCTACACCTGGCGCATCACCTGCTGCCCCCCTGCTTTGCTCTCCCCCTCCTATCCCGCGAGCAGCCCTGAACCTCCGAACCACAAAGCTTCCTTCATCACCTTCGATCCTTTCGACCCCTTCAACGCCCTCGCTCCTTTTTTCACGTTTTCACTGGATCCAGCACGTCGCTTCGTACGATCGACACATTTGCCATTGCATCATCGGTAGGGAAATGCCTAAGGGAATCTATCGAAGGTGAAAGATCGGGATATTCCGATGGTCTCTTTAGGCGAATTGTGACAGGTTCGGCGATTAAGGTAGACCAAGGCGAGTCGAATGTGAATTTACTCGGAGTCTGGTCTCTCTCCTTCCCGCGATGTCTGCCTGCCTCCTGCGTGGTGCGTGCTGCTCGTTCGCAGCATGCACCCGCTCGGAGGAGTGGCAGCTGCGAGTGGCTGACCTTTTACCTTTCTTCTTCTTCTTCTTCTTCTTCTTCTTCTTCTTTTGACTCCTGATGGTTTACCCTTTGCTTCGCTAGATCAAAATGAATCAAAGACTACTGTGTCCTGTAGTGTCCCACGAAATTAAATCAAGAGATACTTGGAGGCATTTAACACGTCGATTCAATCTGGAAGTTCCCAATGTACACACGGGGATGTTTACTAATAAGGAAATGGACTTGTTGATATTGACATCGAACGTAGAATCGTGCGGTTCTCTGTCGAACGCGGACGGATCGAGCCAATTTCTAATCGCTAAAGTAATCTGTTGCCCGTTACTCGTCGCTCGTTCTCGTACGGATAGTAGCTTTTAATTTTTAATCATTTTTTCTATTCTTTCGATACGTTTCCTCCCGCTTAGCGGTCTAAGATTTATCACCGGGCTTTAAAAGGTATTTACCGTAAAGAAATGTTGTGCTACTTATTTCTTGATTTTCGTTCGATCTAAATTTACATTTTATTCCCTTCGTTCATTGTATAAGTACGTAATCGTAGTTTTCGATTTTGTGTTTCAGGTAAGTGCATAGACTAATCGGTCGTTGTGCAAATTACATTTCATGGAAGTGGTCACTGCCTGGAGTTGAAAATGTGATGTGAAAAGTGTCACGAGGAAGAGAAATTTCGAGGTGAATTCTTTTTTACACTTATTCAATTTTGAAGACAGGAAGCAAAAAGTCATTAGGTATTTCAGTAAGAGAAGAATAACTACTTGACGTGCATATAATGTGTGTAAGAGACTAGAAATGAGGGAGAAACTTATCAGTCGGTCTAGATAGATCGCGAGGGAGGATATCGTGGATCTATGGATCTTCAGGGCAAATCGCTGATGGCTCGTTGATGGTATTTTGGGCTTTTTGGGTTGTTTCGCCTACCATAGACTAGTGTGGTGCCCCCTCTCGGGCCGAGCGTCCATTCTGTTCGATTCGCGTACCTGTGGATTTCACGTAAAGTGTGGAGGACGTGCGTGTGTCCATGTATCCGTAGTTGAAGCGAATCGCGAGTGAGTTAGAGGCGAGTTGGAGCAGAGCAGCGTACGTGTTGATCCAGCACAGGGCGGGCCAGGACTTCCATCGCCGCCGCGTGGCTGCGCATGTGGCATGTCTAGGGCACTGCGTTACTACGTTACTACGGTCACTGTCATCAACACCGGCGCGCGCCAATGTCGCCGACAGTCAAAAGCAATGTGTAACAGCTAAAAATACTCTCTTTCTCCACCCGAGCGCCGCTATTAACGTGTGTGTCGCCTTGATGCCGATAATAAAGGATCGCTGCTCAACTTGCTTCCAATACAAACAACAACAACAGCGCTAGAATGATGCAACTATGGGGGAGGTCTTTAGATTTGTTGTGCGCCCCCCCTCGATCACGAAGCTCAGCACCAAGCACCCCGAACCACCTTTCCGTCGAGGGCGCTTGCATTCTGCGGCTACGCTTACGTTCTTCCGTCGCTCGACCGACAACTCATTTTCATTTGAGCTGCGTCAGGTTACCTTGATCCTCTTACAGCGGAAAGTGGCTGATGACGTCGCGATCGCCTAGATTTTCTCAGTGCGTCGCGCAATTCCTTCACATTGAACGAGAGAGTTATGAACGAAAACATCGCGCTACGTGATAAGAATTATTATGAAACGTCTGCGTCAACAGCTGTCGACATCTAGATAACTATCTTTGACTCGCGTACGCATGCCGTGGGGTGAATCATTTGAACGATGGGTCGGCTCGCTGTCAGTGAATGCGACGCTAAGAATTCTTCGAAAATGTCGGAGTCGTCACCGTTGCCCAACGGATCCAACAGACCAAAAGGACCAATAGATATTCGTCCATTGCGTTCGAGAAAACGCAGCAACGTCACGTGGCGGCCGCGTGATGTCGGCGACTTTTAGCTCCTCGGCCTCTCAGCCTCTCAGGCTTCGCTACTCGCACCCTCCGCCACTCCTCCTCTTACTCGCTGCTTAATCTCGATAGAAACGAACGGATTCTGGAAAGTCGGAGACTCCTTGGGTCGCCTTGGCCCTTGACGTGCCCCCGGCTGCTGCAGGCGCAGCGCGCCGGTCTTCCCGGAAACAGACTCGAAAGAGACAATTCGCTATCGGGTGTTCCTTCCAGCATGTCAACCGAACGGAGGGCAGGAAGCGCCGGGCTTCGGATTTTCCTGGTATTATGGGAGCGTATCGTACCCTGCGATGATTCCCATGGAGGCGATTGCACGGCTCCCCGATAATGCCGCGATAGTGGCGATACACGGGCGATATAGTGTCAACGGAGTTTGACCTTTAACAGTTCGGAATGCATCGAGTCGCGTCGGAAGGAATCCGAGTGCGCACGAAGAGGCGATCGAACCTATTTCAATCGGCGCAGCGACCTGCGATCTTCGCTACTGCTGCTGAGATAGATTAACAGCCAATATAAATTCCGATAAATAGATAGGAAGTGCGTCGCCCTCGGCTTTTTTTTTTTTTTTTTTAAGTTACGTCGCTGCAAATATCCAACTGCGTTATTCCCTATTCACTTGTACGTGTGTAAAAAGAGACACGGATATCGCACGCCGCGCGACCAACGGAGAACATTAGGATGTACGATACAAGATTTCAAATCGAGATATAGGAAATTTGCGAAACAGGAATTTTAGAAATTATCAAATTCTGTGTCATATATACTTATACCTATATATATATATATATATCCCCACTAACATTATCAGAATTTATGAGTTATGCATTTTCACTGAATCACGCGTTGGCACTATCAGAATTTAAAGCGTTACGCATTCTCGTGACGCATCATTTTCCCTGAAACACGACCTAATAAATATCCGAATGTTAAAAGTGTCTACCACAGAATTGATAGCGACTACCACAGACGATTTGGATTCGCAGTGGCGTTTCGAGCCTCTTCTTCGCTTTGCGCCGAGTCGCCCTTGACGGCCCGAGCGATGCACCGTCGACGACGTCACATGACACGTGAGGACACGTGACGTAGACGCGACGTACATACGTCGGTGCGAATATCAAAGATTTACGAACTGATACCTGAGCTTCTTATCGATCGGACTTTTTTCTACCTCCTTTCGTTCTTTTTCCGTCTTCGTGCGTCATTTATTCCCACCTGCTGGCATCTCTTTATCTCTCCTGCTCTCTTTCGTTCCATCGCGAAATTCTCGTGCAAATTTCAACGCCATCGTCCTCCTTCGCGCGTTACATCGGTTAGATTATTTTGAGGGTCTTTGGCCGATCGCCGATCGGTCGTTACGAGACTCCCGAGATTTGAGTGTCCGTAGGTTATGACGTTTATGAGGCACGCAGACGAACGTGAGTGCATGTAACTGGTACCGTGTTAGGTAGTAGGTGGTACACGTGATACATGATCCTGGAATACCCGGAATAGGGCACGGGGTACGAGCCTCAGTGGTATTGGTAGTCAGAGACACACTATCTTACGATCACCGAGCGAACGTGACTCAGAATCAGCTCAGGAAATAATTTGAGCTGCCAACGTTGTCGTCGACGTCGCAGCCCTTTCTCACCGGTGTGCACGATATGCGATGCGTCATTCCCATTGCAGTATCAGCCGTGGGCTTCGGGCCCAATGTTAGTCCGAATCGTCAACGGGTTTGCGTGGCTGATCGTTACGAGGAAGTGTAAGTAGAAGATCGGCGTTGCCGATAAGCAAACGCCGATATTCAATGCCACCGTTACATTAAATACATTGACGTACGTCAATAGAGACCATTTCCACGTTTTCACGTTTTTACGTGTCTCTGCGTCTCTGCGTGAGCTACTCGATCCCCACTGCTCCCCACTACTTTACACACGCTGTGCTTCCCCCCGTTGCCTCTCAAACCGGAAGTGACGACACTCCAGTTACTCGAGTACACGCACACCTTCTGTTTTCTTATTCTCTTTCTTGTTTTCTCCTTTCCTCGACCTCTTTGCGTGTGCGTCGCGACGTCTCGCACAGATTCATTCGAAGCTCCGTATCTCCGTTATCGTCCCGATACATGTCGCGTTTAAAGTCGCAGTTGGCGAAGCCGCCCCCGTGCCCCCTCCTTCTCCTCCTTAGGTGGAAAGGGAGGTGGTAAAGGCAATCCGAAGAAGAAGGAGAAGGAAAAGGTGCAGGAGGCAACGGCAGTGCCTCGTAGGAGCACCGCGAGCGGCGCTGTAGGCGTCGCGACGACGAGTCGAGCCGGCGCTGGTCGGTTTGGTTCGCGGCAGCGCGCGCAGTCCCACGCGGACCACGCGCCTCCGTCGAGCGTGGGATTCGCGACGGTGGTAACGGGAGTAACGCCGGTAACAGCGATAACGTAACGGTGTCACTGCCTACGAGGGAAGCGTCGCGACGCTAGAAAAGCCAGCCATTTTACTGCGTCGCGTTCCGTAATACCGTGAGGAAACTGCGTCTTTCGTATGCGCCACGGCCTTCTGCGCACTCGGCATTCCATAGAGAGGCACGAGTTCTCCTCCACTGCCACCTCCACTACCGCCTCCTCCTCGTCCAGGGCCACGCTACTACTACGTCAACTAAAAGTTGAACTAGGCGACAACTGCTATCACGACGGCGACTTGTCCACCTGCCCGCTCGATTCCTTGTCTCTCTAGACGCATCCACCTCCCTAGTGCTCAGTCCCCTGAATTGCGTGCGTGCAAACACGAGGACGGCTATCTAACGGGCAAGGCGATGCTCTTTCGCCGCGGGACAACTTCGAGATGCCCGTAGGAAGTTTGTGCGACGTGCAGGCAGGAAAGCGCACGAGGAACAAAGACGCATCGTGCGCAACGTGCGCAACGTGCGCAACGTGCGCAACAGCCGGCGAGATCGGAGGAGAATGATCTGCGCAGTTGGGTCGATCAGCTTCGGCGCTGGTCGTCGCGACGTCGTTCGCTCGGACGTCGAGGGTGCTGCTTCGCCACGTGAATGACCACCGCGTCACGACCTTCTCGACTGTCAACGCGCCTCGACCTTGTTACGAAGCCTCGGCGTCGCTCCTCCCATGGCCAAAGACGCCGCGACGAGTCTCATGGCGACGCTTATTATATAATCCTACGATAAAGCGGACGAAGCGACCAGCAAGTATTCGGAATGGTCGCGGCGGGTTATGTACGCTGGAAATCCAACTGCGTTATTTCCTATATTTTCTGTGGTAGTCACTTTTCATAGACTTACGAGTCTGTCGTTATTCCCACGCACTTCAACGTTCAAATTCCCGATTTATAAGTTTATAAAAAGTGACTACCATAGAAACGATATGAAATAACAAAGTTGGGTTTGCAGTGTGAACGTGCGTATGTGGAAACGCGTTACGCACAGAGCCAAAGAAGCAAGACTTCCCGACTCCAACTATTCTTCCTCTCCCGATGACTTTGAAGTCTACGTTTCCGGCACAAGGCTCGCGACCACGTGCCTTATGTTTACCGTTTCGTCCTACCGGAAACTGTCCGGAAGCTGCGACTCCTGGAGGAAGGTGAAGGCGAAGCGACTTCGCCTCGCTCGTGTTCTGCATCAAAAGGAATGACAGTGTCACGTTACACGAACGTCATTGAACGAACACGTTCGATGTTCCATTGGCGCCGGGATCAGCAGAGGGTGCAACCATCTTCGATCGGTGCGCGATTGACGCGAGAGGCTTCGGTAGGTGCCGAATGTCAAATGCTTTCTCCCTTTTTCCTTTACATAATTTATCTGCGAAAATACTGGGCCGGGCAGTCACTTCGTAATTGGGTCCATTCGGCTCGCAGCCGGAGCTTCGTTATCGGCGTTTACTGTCACGAGCTGTTCGCACGACTGTCGGCTACGATGACATCGCCATAATCGCGCCCGGCACACAGATCCGAAGTCTCGCTCGAATCTGCAATCTCACAATCATCAGCGGACGCAAGAGGCTACGCGAGCGAGCACGATGTAAAACGGCGGAAGATCCGGCCGAAGGCACGACCGAAGACGCAACGTGAAATGTCGAAACTCTGCGGCTTCGGCAGCTGAGAGAAGAATGGGAATTTTTGGAGGGAAGTGCGAAACTCGCTGCGGCCTCGGGATGGAGTCCGCCGCCACTGCCGCGACGAATTAGTTGTCCCCGCTTCCTCCTCCACGTGACGATGGGGCAAGGGGGGAAGGGTGGGAGGGGGAAATCGCGAGGGAAGGCGAGAGGCGAGAGGTTGTCAGTGTCCAGCGAGATTCCGTGAGGGACGGTGGTCTTTCGCGAGAAACGCTGATCTGGAATCGCAGAATGCCCAGGAGACCGGAAACGGGCAGGGACGCCCCTGTACCCCCGTACGCCTTACCGGATCAGGCTGCCTCTCGTGTGCTGGGCTGACCTTCCGGTCGCAGAAGGGCCCCGTAGTAGAACGCGAACTTTGGAATCGGGTTAACGCGTGTGAAAGTGCGCAGAACGTGTCATGGAACCAAAGTGCACTCGCCCCGGAAATTGTTCCTCTCGCACGGGGCGCATCTTCAAGTCGATGTTGCTCGTTTTGGGTGTTTCTCTTGTTATCGATGCCAGTGCCGCAGTGGGACTACGACTGCTACTACTCTAGACGAAGATACTGAGAAGCAGCAGCAGCAGCATCAGCAGCATCAGCAGCACTGTAATCTCTAGTGCAGCTTCTGTAATGTGGGAGCAATAGGTGTGTGCTAGTACCTAGAGTTGGCTACAGTGGTGAGATAGTGACGACGTCGCCGGCAGCGATGTGTGCCTAGTGATGACGATGGTGGTGGGGACGGGCACATGTTGGAAATACAAGATGGCGGCTCAACGTTCACACGTGAACGTCCTCGCGCACGGTCGAGCAGCGCGGCGTATTCAGGCAGCACGAGTCGCAGCCGCAGCAGAGACCCGAGACGCTCCGAGACGCTCCGAGATCGTCGACGCCGCGCGAAGACGCGGCGGCGTCATGTTGCACGACGCGACTGATGAATTTCTCCGGACTGGGCGGCTCTGCTTCGCTTAAGAAGATACAGTGCCGTCCTCGGTGGAAGAAGCTGAGCCGCCGAGATCTCGCGGGAGCGTCGAAACCTATCGGAAGACGTCGCTCCTCCTCGTCGAATTCCTCGTGGTAAGATTTCCAGGAAGTACTAGTCGAGAACGGATGAAAGAACTTCCAGCGAGTCCAGGCATCCGCCTAGGAGGAGATCGCGTTGCCTGTCGCTCCCATCCCCGTAGAATGTTGGCCCGATCTGTCGCAGCCGGGATGGGCGGGGGGGGATTCCCCGAGGCCCTCACCGGTGCAATCGGGGGAATCACTGGAATCTCCAGTCTCGAATTCGTAATTTAGAATGGAGAACCCGCTTTAGGTAGATTCCTCTAGCTGCTCGAATCAGTCGAAGGAAGAAAGAGCGAAGCACACGACTAAAAGTTTAGCGCGTTCTCGAGCATGCTTTCCGATGCGCCTTGACGGTTTCTATAGCTGCGACCGTCCAATGCGTTGTGCGTTTGGCCCGATAAACACTTACTCTCGCGTTCTCTGCATTTTCTGTGCGCCTCGCCATAACACACGTCGTAACGAGATACGCGACACGCGGAATATTCGATAGGACGACACACCATTCTCATGCAAGCTCACATGCGACCTCGTCCACCCTTCCACTCCCAATGCCAGTCTACCCTTCATTCACAATTGCGATGAGAACCTCCTCCTCCTCCGCTGCTTGGAACGCTCCCTCATTCTTTCCCAGTATTGCGAATATTCGAGGGGACTGCGTGCATGTGTGTCACGTGCTCCTGCACGTAAACGCGACTGTCTGGCTGACAGCGTGTGGGTGGTGCGCAGCCACGTGGGTGCTTCGCGTATCGTGCGAAGCCGCCAAATTGCCTGAATGTTGGCTGCACTTGCAATCGATAGTCACTCTGCTATAGGACGTTGACTGCTCGGTATCGTCCCAACTCCAAAAATATATAGTTCGTATACGATTTATATGTATACCATTCGCACATGGCCGAGCCTGCCTACGAGTTATGTATATTTCATATACATAGCGATACCATTTTTTGACTGGAGGCGGTTGCACGTTGCACGCAGCCAGAAATCGGAACCGGAAACAGAACGGCCATTCGTCGAGGAAAGGATCCTTCTACACCGAATCAGTAGGCTCAATTGTTTCCGCATGATGACGATATTATGGGTATAAAGGGAGGATTCACAGGGTGGCTCCTTGCGCCGGCTGCCGGAAGCTGTAATGGCGATTGATAGTCGCGTTGAAAGGCGGTGTTTTCAAAACGAGTAAGTCGTCGGTCGGAGAATACGACGCGATGGCCGCGCGTGACTTTGACATTCGTCGATTTGCCGTGTCCAGCAAAGTCCGAGGATTCGTCAGGCTGTACAGCGACCAAGGAGGCTTTGAGGGGGTGGGTGGGGCAATTGTGTCGTCACAAGGCGCATCCTCAAGTAACGACGTAGGCGCGTCTACTGTCGCAAGTAGCGCAGGCCGCTTGTGGCCAACGTGGCTGGCAGGTCGGCTGCGCGCGCGCACGCGCACGCACACGCACGCGATGTCGCGGGCTACACAGATCGATAGATTCTACGCAAAAACGCTTCTCGACACGCACACAGCCCAGTGCAGTCCGCACCTTCGGCGACCCCTTGTCCTCCTCCTCCTCCTCGTAGCTGCCGCAATAGGATGATTTGATAGCCGAACGGATAAGGGCTGGCGGTCAGCGAATAGGAGGCGCCCGGAGGGATTCAGATACGGGAAACCTTTAGGACCTTTTACTTTAGCTGGTTGGTCGAGTGGAAGAAGAAAGTCGCGTTGTGATCAAAATGCAAGTGCACGCGGTGCAGGACGCGACGCCGATTGATTCCTTGCATTATCGATGCAACATTGGATATATCAGTTCTTATTTATTCCTATCTCCCGATTGCTGAATCTTCCGTCGGGGTTGATATTCTTCGAAAGAGTTGACGCGGGGGAAGTTAAATAATGCATTCGCTTCCTGCATAATTATTCGATTGCCAGAGACTGCCGAGTGCCGATCTAAAGACGGTCGAAGTCTGCAAAGCGACTAGTAAATGTTCGAAGGTAGCGAAGATACCAACTGTAGCGAAAGTGGAAAAAAGGAGGAAATTTTGCCGGCAGATGTGGCAGAGTGTCGCCTTTCCCGTCACGTCGGCTCGTCGGGATTGTCCTTTTGCGTTGCGACTAACAAATTATATTTCGGATTCACGCTGCCGCCGCCACCGCCTGCCACATGTCGTCCTAGGTGCCGCAGGTAGCCGCTCGCTGCTAGACGTTTTGGGGTTGAACGTTCGACCTTAAATATAATACGAATATGCCGCAATCCTTTCTTCGATTTCTAACGTTAACTATTACGCGCAGCTACTCTTGCCCTCAATTCCTAACTTTCCTACCGTATTTTCTTTTAAATTCATTTAAAAGTAAGTCGCGTCTTGTGCGTTGCTGCTGCCATGTGAAGTGGAAGTAAATGCCGCGTTTGCTTTAAAGTCGATGCAGTATCGTTACTTGGGAATTATCAAGAGACGGTATAGCCAACGGTTGTACTGATTGTTGCTATTTCGAAAGTGTGTGAGTGTGAGTGTGAGAGAGATAGAGAGAGTGAGAGCGAGGAGGGGGCGGGGGGAAGGGCGGGAAGGGTTGGTACGATTGTAAGGTTGTAGGTGAGTCGTGAAATCGCTGAGAGTAGGCAGCAGGTGGTTCGTCTGTCGCGAAGATGAAGTCTCTGCTCCGGAAACAATAAGATACGTCGTTGCGATTCCTGTTCTTGTACAGAGTGAGAGAGAGAGAGAGAAAAAGATTAATTAAACTTTGGAGTTGGCCGTGCGGCTCTCTCTCCCTTAAGGTGGTGGTGGTGGTGGTGGTACTTCTGTAGGGCAATCTTGGAAGAGTTGCTGGATTTAGCTCGTCGCGACGCCCTGCGCCGACGCTCGCAGGGTCGCCGACGTCACGTGACGATTTGTTTTGGTGCGTTCAGAGCGCGAGGTGCGTAGCCGCAGTCGTGCTGCTGTGCACGCACGCACGCACGCACGCACGCACGCACGCACGCACGCACGCACATTCATCGTGCTCGGCGCTGGTGATTGCAGTCGATGCACCCCCACCCCCACCCCCTTGCCTCGAGCAAATTTCCAAATTTGCACTTTCTCCATGGCCATTCTTTATATTCCTCAAGTACTAGAGAATCATCGCGGTTGCATCGATTGCCAGGTCGACTGATCCTGGCTCATCCTTCCACTCGGTGGCTGCAGAGCGACAGAGCAGCCCAGCAGTTGCAGTCAAGTGACAGATTGTAAACATCCGGTGACCATGTAAATCCGCTGCAGTGCCGACTGTAGAGGCTCACCCCTCCTCCTTCAGTGCTGTTATCACTGGTTATCACTGGTCGCCCGCGGCCGGCGCTGCGTGCGCCGCATTCCACTGATTCGTCAAATCGCAATTGATCGCAATTGACGATCGAGCATCGAGCGCGAGGCTGCGTCGGGACGCGTTCTCGAGAAGCAAAGAAGTGCGGAGGAGCGTCGCGGCGCAGCCGACGCTCCCCCGCGCGCCGCCAGTTATCTCCAAAGAACACACAGGTCACAGGTGTTACAGTGGCGCCAGACGCGCGCGCGACGTTGACTCCGGGAAAACGGGGAACGTGGCGTCGCGATGCCTGGAACGACTCGAACGAAAGAGTTGGCCGTTGCGCATTCGCCTTAAGTTTCCTTCGTCGTCCTAGTCGCCGACGCTTTTCTGCGTTTGACTAATTGGCGCCAGCAGGCCGAGAGGCGCGTCTCTCGAACGTCCGAGGAATCAGAGTTTGTCGCAAATTTCCCAATAAATAATCAGGCGAGTTCATAGGTTCAGCCTTCGAGATAGGAAAAAGGTTTGCCGCTTCTCACCTGCCGTCTGGCGCGATCGTCGCGCCAACTATCTGGTTCCGGAACTCCTTCCAAATTCTGCTCGTATTTCCGTTTGCGCTGCGCTTTAATGAAATTTCACGGGAATCAAAGGAAGAAAAGCAAAAGTTTGTGAAGCGGCGGTGCCGTTAGTATGTAAATGAAAGCTTGCGCTCGCACGGTGGGCGTGTGTGTTCGCCGACACCGTATCAATGGCGGATCCTGCCGACTTCTATCTCAATTCTCGATCGTGACCTTTTAACGCGGCGCCCTCGGATAGGTTCCTTCCGCTCATTCCACACTCAAAGAGACTCTTTTTGTGCGTTTAATAATTTCCCCCCTCCCACACACACACACTCGTTCTCTCTCTCTCTCTCTTTCCCTCTTTACGGAGAATTTTGCATACTCCTCTACCGACTCGTCGATCGGCACATTTTTGCACAAGTCATTTTACTAACAACAAGCGTCCCGACGTCTCATCGCAGATCCACGAGCAGACGGCCCAGGCAAAATCTCAACTGATTGAGCCGCCCGGAATGTTTCCGTGTGCGAGCTAAGAAACGAACTGGCAGCAGCAACACCAGCAACACCAGCAATCACACGTGCAATTCGTTGCACTTCGCTACGTCGTACCACGTGGCGACTCTCGTTTGCAATACGAATGGCGAAATTAACGGTTCGCAGAAATTTCGCTGGACGATGCTCCGATTTTGCAAAGTGTCGTCCCTGAGCATCTTTGAGTGAGCGTGGTCCAAGCACAAAGATTTAAAGAGGCTCTGAGGAGTCAATGAGGCCAATACCGCGGAGCTGCCCTAACGAGGTTACGAGCACTCGGAGGTGATTTGGGCGCGAAATTGCCCGAGAAAATCAAATTTCATTTCGCCGGGGGCGTGTCTGGACAATCGAGCAGCCAAGTGGCCAAAACCAATCTGACTATCTCATAAACCAATTTTACCATTGATTACTTTACTTGCGGCGAGGCGAGCGTGTCGCCTCCAAAAAACCTCCTGTCTTTTCTTTTTCTTCTTCCTCCTTCGTTTATCCCAACGTGTGTCCGTTCCCCATTCACTCGTGCATTCGATTGCGAAATTTCTTGAGAAATACGCAAAAACGGAGTTGATAGTTTTTTAAGATTGCCGCGTGAGTCCGCCTCCTGCATCGCGCACACTGGCCATCGCGATGGGTGTTGGGTTGGCACGCAATTGGCACGCAATTGGCACCCAAGATGCGATGCTCCGGAGAGGGGCTGAGTAGAAGTAAAAGTTCCTGGAAGGGCGGCGCCCTCCCTTGGGCCTCTTTCATCTGGACCGCGCGCGCGGCTCCTCCGTCTCACCTTCTCTCTGCAGAGAGAGAGAGAGAGAGAGAGAGAGAGAGAGAGAGAGAGAGAGAGAGAGAGAGAGAGAGAGAGAGAGAGAGAGAGCAATTTGTATCTGCGCCTCTGTTCCCTCTTTCCCCCTCCGCCCTTCGACCGTTAGCCTCTCATCTGATCTGGCATCCCCGCAGGAGCATCAGCACCTCCACCCGCGTCATTCTATCGCCACGTCCACCTTGTCCCCGCTTGGCCCGCGCCCGCCGCCTGATGTTTCGTACGAAAAATGGCTGTCGGTTCGCTAAAGAACTACGGCGATTCGTACTTCCTCTCTGGTTCTTCCGGTTCTCCTGGTTATCTCGTTGCTGCAGTCCAGTCTAGATAAGAAAGTAGGTGCGCTTGGTCAGTTGGCAGTTGTTCCGTAACTAAATTAACGCGGATCCGTGCGTACGACGTGTCAAACGATTTGGCTTAGATCGAAAGCGGATAGAAGGAGAGGGAAGGATCAGCACCTGGCTGCTGGATCGATCATCAATCGATCAGCAGGATCGAACGAGACATCGGCTATGCGGGGAATCAGCCTGCTTGTATTCTTTAGCTTGGTTAGGTCGCTGATAAATTTCAAGATGGAGGAAAACGAGGACGACGGCGTCGTGGCGCGTCGTGGAGCGTCGTGGAGCGTCATGGAGCGTCAAGGCGCTTATTGGCGGAGACGCGCGACCCGCAGACCCCGAGCGACGATGGAGGGAAGGGGTTATAGGTGTCGGCACTTCGACGGGTAAAAGTATCACGACATTCCAGCGGTTTCTCGCGCTCGGCGATAATCAAAACTTGGGTGAATATGGCGGCGGCGGCGACCGGGGGGTGGGAGGGGGTGTGGGGTGACGATCTCTTGGTGACGAGGTGGGAATGGCGGTGCGGCTTTCAGCTTTCTATTTTTGGTCTAGGCTTTAGATCATGCACGGAATTTAGATCAGCTGTTCGCAAATGGCTCCACGGGCAGTGAATCATTCGCGAGAGAAACCGACGCCTCGGCCCCCCCCCCCTCTCTCTCTCTCTCTCTCTCTCTCTCTTTTTCTTTCTCTTTCTAGACCCCCTTACGCCCTCCGCGCCGCCTCTCTTCGCCGAAAGCAGCAGGAGCGCAGCTTCCCAAACGTGGACTCTACGGGTGCCCTGTTAATTGTTGCCTCTCGTTTTTCCTCCTTCCAGGTAGTATGCATCTTCTGAACTTGAAGGGACGAGAGCGCGATACGTCAGGTAGGCTGCGGATTGCACATTAGGAGCCAGAGATTAGACGGTAGGAGTCGATCGGCGAATTAGGCTCGGAGGAAGATGAACTTGCAGCTGGGATGAGCTCGAGACACCCAGGTCATCCTGTGAGCTCACGTGCGCCCCTGTCAGTCGCTGATGATTCTCGGCGCATGGGAGAAACTCGCCCCGTCTAGAGAAAGTGAATGAGAAAGAGAGAGAGAGAGAGAGAGAAGGGAGAAGCGGAGAGACGGCTGGTGCGTGCCAAAGGTTTTCCTTGGTTCTCACGGGGCGACGACGCCTTCTCCTGCCTCTCGCCCTTGGCGTCCTTTACCCCACCAGCGTCTCGGAGACCCCACCTTTTCGAACGGGGCCTCTACCGTCGAAGCTGGACCAGTCGAGATGCTGCGCATCGGAGCTATACCAGAGACTGAAGGACCACGAGTTTCGTGCTCCCGAACTCTGAGTTTCGCGGTTCCACGGAAGGGGAAGAGGAAGAAGGAAGGAGGGAGAGCAGATTTACTTTCTTATAGAATTTATATCGTACGAGGGAAAACAATATCGTACGAGGACATACGTGACGTCATATACCAATCTAGAACCGCTAATATTTCCTCGTTTCGAACGTCGCTGCTTCGCGGATGATCTTTTAAATTACTCATCTCGAAGGCTCCGGTACCGTTAGAATTACTCACTGATTTCCGGAAGAGAGTAGACTCGTGGCTTATTAAAGCGTTTTCAGCGCAGATCTCGAAGCTTTTGAGTCTGGAAAGGTAGAAACGATAAATTTTTTGAGAATCCGTGACAATTTTTGATCGCTTGCAATCGTGACGTCAGAATCGCTATCCAATAGCGTCAGCCACGTGGTTAGAATACCGTAGTCGATTCGAAATCGGTATTTGGGATTCGTGCTCGCGCCACGATCGCAGCTACGAGCGGCTGAGCGGTCGAGCGGTCGAGCGGGCACACATTCCACCCGAAACCACTGCCTCGACATTGACGGCATTCTCTCACGTGCCGCGGCCGTTCGTGTTCGCCGTTCCTGGTACAGATAACGTTTGTGTCCCGAGCGCATCCTGGAAGTCGCCAGTGAAAATCGCATCGGCGCCCTCGGGGGATGCCCCTCTCTCCCCTTTCATTTTCCATCTTTTTCCTGTTCTTCTTCTACGTCGTCGATTCTTTGAAATTTTTTATTATCGCTTCTCTAGCATCTTTTATTAGGATTCCATGAGCGGTTTGCCGGTGACATTGCGAAGAGGTGTTCGGGTGGGGTGACAGCGATAACGGAGATGGTGTCGAGGATGGGTGAAGGTAGTAGCAACAGCAGCAACAGCAGCAGCACAGGCAACGCGTTTCGTTCCGTTCGGCTCCTTCTGCTCCTGCTGCTCTTGCTGCATACCGGGCACCGGCAGACTCTCCCAAGACACGGGTGCTCGAGTACTTACCAAAAGGGCATTCGTGCCGCGCGCGGCACACCTTGGTTGGTCATTGGCTCGGCTTGGTGTTCCACATAAATACACAAATACGCGCATACCCAAGGCGCACCGGGACCACGGCCGCATTCCATCGGCCCTCTCTCATTCCCTCATTCCCTCATTCCCTCATTCCCTTTCGCGCTCTTCTACTGCTTCCTTCGACGAGGAAGATCAATAACATGAGCTGTGCTGCGAAGACGAGGGTGAAACGAGAGAGAGAGAGAGAGAGAGAGAGGGGGGGGGGGGAGGTAGGCAGCGAAAAAGGAGGCGGAGGCTGCGGAACTGATATCCTCGAGGCCCTTTACCTTCTTTACCTTCTCGGCAGGAGGACCCCTTTCGCCAGTCGGCGCCACTGGAGGGCTTCGTCTTCTTGGTCGTCTCCGCACTCTGCGTCCCTCTCTGTGTAGAGACGCACGCACGCACGCACGGGACAAATGCGTTGCACACGCGAGATACTATGGGTGGGTATGAGTGTCCATGGGCACGGCTGGCAGGGCCGTATGGGTGGCCGCGCGGGACCCCGACACACACGTGGTGAAGCACACACGGACGGACGGTCGGACGCACACAGAGACTCGAATATTTTGTTTACCTCGCTGCGAGTTCTTTGAATCGAGCGGCGCGGCCTCGCATCTCTCGGCAGGGCGTCTTTTTCTCAATCGGGCCGCGGTCTCTTCTCAACTTGTTTGCGAGATATCCACACGATGCCCACCCCTCTCTCCTCCCTCCTCCTTCTCTCGCGCTTCCCCTGGATCCATGTGCCGCCCCGGCATTGGTCCTGGTGATACGTCTACGTACCCTCCTACCCTCCTCTCTCTCTCTCTCTCTCTCTCTCTCTCTCTCTCTCTCTCTCTATGCCTGTACCCCGAGCGACTCTTCCTGCCCCGACGTAGGCTACTTATACATTCATACCTTCTCGTAGATCTTCTCCTCGTCCGCCTCTTCCCCCGGCCCTGGGTTTTATCCCTCCGTTAGCCGTGCTTGTGGTTCTTCCACCAGCACGATTACACGAGCGAACCCTCTTCTTGTCGATCCTCCTTCTCTCGCGGCGTCCGTGCGGCCTGCTTCGCCCGCAACAACATTCCACGGATGTCGATGCTCGGCCCGTTTTCAGAGGATCCTGCCGAGAGAGAGAGAGAGAGAGAGAGAGAACGAGGGACTCCACCTTAAGGTGGACGAGGAAGTCCTTCCCCTCCGCCTCCGCTCAGCAAATAGGAGGTCCAGCGATCTTAGGAGCGGTTGCCAGTCGGCGTCCACCCTCGGGAACTTCTCTTATCGCAGATGCCTCGTTACACGTCGAGCGAGCCATTGGCGATCGATCGGCAGGAGGCAAGGACGTTCTCGAGAAACGCGACGTTCCTTGCAACATGCTGACCAGTTATTTTCGACAAAATTTGTAGTTCCTGCCGAGTTCTTCAAAGTCCCGGCGAGGCTCGTTGAGTTTTAAGAACCTTCGTTGATTGTACGAGGGGGCAGGGAGGGGGGGGGGGGGTCCGTGTATGGCGTACGCGACCTCAGGCTCTGGGATTCCTCTAGGATTTTCCCTCGCAGCTGTAGTCCTTACGGAACACGTTGGACACTTTGGACACTCCGAACCCACCGTTTCGGTTGTCCAACCAAGAGTCGGACAGCGCATTCCACAACAACATTCCTCTGGACGTTGACGTCGAACTACTTTCACACGCTCGCCTGCTCGCCTCCTCCCCTCCTCCCCTCCCTGCACCTCCTCGCGCCTCCTCGCTTCTACCGACCTTTTTCTTAGGGACGAGATTACTATGGATGCAATCCAATCTCAAAGAGCAAAGAACCAGAAGCAAATAAGTTCGGCGAATACCTTCCGATTGATGAACCTTTACCACTTTGCAATTCCGCTCCTCGTTCCTCGAGACCTCGAAGACTCCTTTAGGAACCGAAGCGTCGATGGTAAGGAGGATCGCGATGAGGAGAGTCGATTCGTAAGATTCGCTCGTCGTCGCCGAGAGCAAGAGAGCAAGAGAGCGTAGGCGCAGCGTTGCTTTGATTTACGGCCTCGGGCAAGCCTCCGCGGCCATTGCGGCGTTACTCTCTGATATCAGCTTATCTCGAGAAACGCGGCTGTGGGTGCGTAAACGCAGCGCCTGGTAAATATTTGCCACTGTTCTCGTGTCTCGTGAGAAACGAAGGATAATTTCGGCCGAAGTGCCTTCCACGCGCACGTCTCGATCGTCACTTGATTCGCCACTATTGGCGCCCGATTCCCCAACCACGTGGCTGCGCACTACCAACTTCCGCGCGTGTCTTTGACCATACGCGCAGTTTCCCGCAGTTTCCTTGGCTCGTTAAAGCACATGGAGGTTTCGTTCGAACGCCCGACTGGTCGAATTCCCGAATTCCCGAATTCCCGATGCGCGGACGCGTTCGAACGGCGTGGCTGTCGGCGGCTGGATCTTCTACGTGTTGCTTAACTGCTGGGAATATCGCAGTCCGTGAGAAATCTCGAGTGTGAATGCCTGAGCACGCGTGTAGGTGTGCATAGCTGCAGGAGGGTGTGCTTGTGTGTAAGTATATGCATTTCCCAGCATCCAAAGTTCTCCGGCAACAACACTAGAGTCCCCCAAAGATATATAGCAGCGAGCAAGAAACGAGGTCCTTCCGAGAATCGGGCCACCGACACAGTGCTGCCTCCAGTCTCGAGCCCAGGAGGGTAAGAACCACCCTGGTGCTCTCAGCGATGGCTACGATCCTCCGCTCGACCCTATTCATCGCACACCCTTCCTTATCCCGACTTGCTCTTTCGTAGCCTCAACAACACAATCTTAAGCATCCTGCCTCACGAGAATCAACATTAGCCGGGCGATTGCGCACGAGAGACGGAAGATGCTGCGTGTCGACGGTAACGATGAAACTTTATTCCGAAATCGCTCGGAAGGAATTCATGAAAAAGTTCTTAAGAATTGGATAAAAACTGAAAAAACAATAGTCCCGCTAACCTGGCCTCTGGTTCCTTAACCAGCGTTAGTTCGTAGACCTTACTAGCATCGGGCGTCGGGGTCACGGCAGCAGCAGCAGCAGCAGCATCCCTTTGCCGGGGGGCACTCTGGACCCGCTGGCGCCATCGGGCACTCTTTCGTCCCACCCCTCCCCTCTCCCCGCACTTCTCCCGTGTGAATATCTTCAAGATTCTGTATTTTCTGTGAATGACTCGAGCCGAGGACCTATCGGTTGGTGGCTGCGGATAAGCAGCGCCAATCTGATAAAATAGACGCAGCGTGTCCCTCAATGTAAATTCCAAGATTCCTGCCAAAATCTCCAGATGCTATTTATTGGGGGTTGGAATGCGTGGTCGAGTGAGTTGGGAGTGGAGCACTCGGCGCCCCCCTTCCTGCCCTTTGATAATGGGAAAAGTCAGTTACCCCTGGAAGGCCGCAACGCGCTCTGCAATCGCCGTGCATCTGCCGCTGCTGCCGAGAGAAGTGGCAGATTCGCAGCTAATGAGGCCGAAAGGGTTGACTGCGGTTGACTGCGGTGGACCATGGTGCACCATGGTGCACCATGGTGCGCTAACCCTCCGACTACGCGTTAATACGTTACGAACGTGCGAGCAGCAGGTCTTTGGGCCGGGATGGGCTGGATAGAGTCCCGTGGCTCCTCAGGGACGCTGCAGAGCTCGTGTTTCATAGGTGCCGTGTTCAGCAGCTTCGGCAGATTAGCGTTTTCTTTTTCTTGCTGGTTTCCCTTCCTCTTGAGCACCCCCACGCCCCTTCTCAGCGATGATCTCCTCGAGGGTTTGACAGATTTCGTAGAAGAGCCTCGATAGAACCATAGGACTCGTAGACCCATGGAACCAGGCCCGACCCTACCTGATTCTCCTTATTCCTTTGCTCCTCTCCCGCTTCTCTCGCTTGGCTCCTTTCGCGCCATTCTCCCTCCCGGATTCGAGATGAGGATCAGCATCGGCATCAGCATCTGCAGTGCCAAATAACTCCCAAATAACTCTACTTTTTCTTCTTTCTCGGCCGTTATCTTCAGGGTTCATAAATTCCCTTGCTGGAGGAGGACTGTTTCGAAACAAGAGCGTGTCAACGGAATTCCAGGCCGATCTTTCATCCCGAATTATCTTAAATATTACGAGTACCCTCGGTGCCGTCGGTGCAAAATTCTCGACTTGGCGAGGGAGGTGAGGGGCCTACGTGGGACTTTGGCCAGTACGCAACAACTTTTCTTTTCTTTTTTTCTTTTTTTTTTTCATTATCAAATGACCAATGTATGTTTTTGGGTAAATTAAAGATGCTCCAAGCGCTTGGACAGTATTTGGTCACGCTCGTAGAAAGAAGCGCAGATGCTAAGTGGGCGTCCAGCATCCTGGATTTTGGACCAGTTCGCATTTGAATCTTGAGTATTCCATGGTACCGTGCGTGCCTTGCGAGTAGATCGCGTGTGTGGCCCCGAGTCGAGTTTTCTATGGGCGCCCCTAGGACTTTGTAGGACTTTGGGCCCGAGGAAATTTCTTGAAGTGTGTCTGTCGGCGAAGGATCCAGCGAGGGGCGAACCATTGATTCCAGGAACCTGGGGTCAGGTCTTTTCCAAAAAGGAACCCGAAAAACTGCGGCCGTACAACGGCGCGTCGGTCCTGGGAGAAAGGAGACGCCGCCGGTGTTTCCTCTTGAGCGGCTCCCGAAATGAAAGGAGTTTAGGCGGGAGGGCGGGAGGGTTCAGGAGCGGCGGAGGGACGCGAGCGTCGCGACGACATCACCGAGGGAAACTCGTGGACAAGCGGGGGCCACGTTGAAATTTATGTTAAAGCCCGGGACCCTCTTCTTGGAAAAACTTTGTCCTGGATTCCGTCGAAGCATTCGGTATCCGATTGAATGGCCGCCATCTTACGATTATTCACTGCGACGTTGATCTCCGTGGAGCTCCTAGTGCTGTGCTGCCTGCATCTCTCTACCGCAATCCCTCCGTCTCTCCCTGCGCTTCATCCTCCTCCTACTTTCCGAATTATTTCTTATTGACCCATTGGGCTGTTGACCGAATCGAGTAAGCGAGCTGCTTTTCCTTTCATCGCGAATAAATAGAATTTCTAAGTGAATTTTCATAAAACAAACGCGACGATGTCCTAAAATGCATAATGAGCTGGGAGCAATGGGAGGGGGGGATTGTACGAAGGGTGCAAGGAGGCCGTGCGTCCAAAGAGCAATAGAAGTCACGTCTATGGAGGAGGCTGGTGGCTGACTCCGAGAGAGAAGAAAAGAAGAGGACAGCGCGAGAGAGGAGAAGAAGTAGGAAAGAAAGAGGATCGGTAAAGATCGGTCGCTACGCGTATCTTAGCCAGGATCGCCCAGCGTCGGGGCCTTATTGTCTTGTATTGGCCGAGGCCCCTTCCTCTTTCAACCTTCCCACCTTCCCACCTTCCCACCCCTAGTTATACACCATGTTATGATACGCTTCTAACGAGCATGAGATGCTGATGATGAAGCGGCTTCGACCAGCCGTCTATCGCATCTTAACTATGCAGGCCTCTCTTTCTCTCCACAGCTTTCTCTCTTTCTCTCTATTCATTTGGCCTATCGATGTCCTTTTAGACCTCGATCGGAGACACGCTGCTTCTGTTTCTCGTGCAGGTCGCATTTTCCTTTAAAGATCGAAATGCACCGGTGAAAAACGCCTGATCGGTTTCAAGAGTGCTTAGGATTCCAAGCAGCGAGTGGAACTAGTCTTATACTGGTATTAATGAAGAGTTGCGACAGATACAAGGGCAGACCTACAGGTGGCTCGCTCACTATCTGGCTCGCTATCTGGCCAGGCATCTGGCTAAATAACTAGTTGACTGGATGATTAAATGACTAAACGACTAAACGACGAGCTGCTCCTTCCTTCCTTACTTCCTCATTTTCTACAATATATTCCGCACCGCGTCACGGCTTCCTTGCTGCTGCGCAATTCGCCTTTCGACTTTTGTGCACGCACGTGTTGCACTTGATGAAGTTGAGTTACTTGTTAGCACACTGTGCGTGTTGAACGTCGATCCATGTAGATTCGTCGTCTTCCCGAGATAGAATTAGGAATAGAGGGAAAGAGACGCAGGGATCAGGTCCAGAGGTAAAGCCACCCAGAATCCTCTTTCCGAAAGTGGATTTTGGTTGTTTCTAAAGATTCAGAGTGGACACGCAGCGAAGGAGGCTGGGCGGTGCGGGAGGAGCGGGAGGTGCGTGAGGTGCGGGAGGAGCGCGAGACGCAAGAGCCACGAGGAAGGTTCGCGGTGCTCGCGGGCTTGGAAGGCGACGCCGAGTCTAGTGCGGTGGCCTCGGCGCATTAGCATATTGGATACCTTTTAACGACGTAATTCATTTGAAACTCGGAATCCCACGTTGGTCCAGGCGGTCGGCCTCGTCAGCCCGGGGAATCTAGCCGTTTGTCCGGTCCAGAGTGGGGACTGTCGTGGACTGTCGCCGTTCTTGTATAATAGTAACATCAAAAGAAGAAAAAAGAAAAAAGAAAAAAAAAACATTTAATCGACGCGACCTCCTTACCTTTAATTTTTCCACGTGCGTCAGGAATCTTAAGACTTCTTTCCCATTCGATTTCCACACCCGCGCACGAGGAGGGTTTCTATGTTCTCCAGAAGCAGCGCCTCCCCCTGCGATCCTCGACCGTTGAAAGAGTGGCTGGAGTAGGGCTGGAGTTTGCTGTCTCTCTCTTTGGAGGTGGGTCTCTCTGGCTGGCTAGTGCGACGGAGGAAGCAGAAGGCATTCCAGGAGGACCCCAGGTAGCATTAAAGGAATGTAGATAGGATGAATGAGGTGATCCACACGGTGCTGCCGATCGACGTGGAGGAGTGAATCCTCTCGCGTGCGTGAGAGACCGAGAGATAATGGACCATGGAAGAGGCAGGGAGAGACGTGGGGAGGAGGTAGGGCCAGGTCGAGATGCATTCCACGTTAGCACGATAATTAACGGCTATATTCCTACCCTCTGGGGGGGGGGGGGTGAGAGGGCTTGGTCCTCCCTCCCTTCGAAAAGCATTTGCATAATACGCGTAAAGACACGAGTACCTTTTAATTGAGGCGACGTGGCTTTTTCAGGAAATCAGCCTCCGTTGTCGCTTTTAATGTCTAATGTGGAGCACGTGAAGATGTAAAGAATGCATGCTGGAAATCGAGTGAATTGTAGCTGTCAATAGGAGAGCATGAGAGAGAGAGAGAGAGAGAGAGAGAGAAGAGCAAGATACGAATGGCGAGTGAGGGCTATCTGACGCACTGGGTCACCGACTGATATCTCTCGACGAAGCTTGTGTTTCTCCAATTTTCTGATAACCATTGAATCTACTGTACACAAACACTTCCGTCGCTATCGGCGCCCCGAGTCAGCGTTAAGCCACGCCGACGTCTGTCCGCTGTTCCCCTCGTAACACCATTTTCATTCATGGAAACTACAATCGTCGGCAGAGAAACGAAAGCCACAGGGATAACGGACGCTGCTGCGATTGCGCTATCGATCGGATGCTGTTATCACCAGTGGTTGTTTTACTTTCTCTCACTCAATCTCATCACCCCTAACATGCCTATCTTAATTTTCATTTTAATTTTCCTCATTTCTTTCATCGCTCGTTATATAAATCGTGCAATTTTCGTGCAGGACGGAGACACTCGATTTGTCATTGCGTTTGGAGAAAGAGAGAGAGAGAGAGAGAGAGAGAGAGATAGAGAAAGAGAGCTGGAGAGCAAGAAAGGCTCCAGCTTCTCAGTCGGTCGAGCAGCGAAGCCCTTCGGTCCTGTGCCTGGACGGCACGAGGGACATTTTTCATTAAGCCGTTCTTCTACCTGGCGCCCGCGCCTCCTAATCTCGCCACTCGAACAACCTGACTCTATACCGTATCTATGAATGGGATTCTTTACGTCCCGTTCACGCGCACACACTCACGCACTCACGCACACGCTACGAGCGAGCTTCCCGACTCTGGCCCCATTCGCTTCTGTCTTCCCCTTCCCACCCACCCACTTCCCCCCTCTCCACCCGTCGCTGCCTACGAGTACCTTCATGCATTCCAGCCTAATCCGACTTTCCTCATCCCACTTCTCACCACTTCTCATCACTTGACCACTTGACCACTTCACCACTTCACCACGGCATCCAACGAAACTCAAGCAAAAGTTACACTTGTTTCATGTACAGTTGTTTTCTCTCTCTCTTTTTTTTTCCATTCCCTCCTCCAAAGTCTCGCACCCTGGTCTCGGAATATTTACGCAGCTACGGAGATTCTCTTAATTATTCGGAGGAATCACGCGGAGCTCTGTCGATGAGGTGGTAAAGGTCAATGACAAAAGTTTCATTCGATGGGCTCAACTTGAGTGAATTTCGGCAGGATGGGCAATGTATAGCGATAGGAATCAGGAGGTCCCTGTATTCATTGAGATTTTACGGTTTTATCGCTCGACCACTTCCTTATCGGGCGCTAGGTATAATTGCTCCTTCCGCAAAATCGAGATTGCCCGACCGCTTCCCACGCGCAACACCGTTTACTCAAATTTTTCCAGCAGACCCTCGCACTTCCACGACTCTTGTTTCGTATATTAATTCGCAACCTATTCCTTTGTTTTTCAGGTAAGTCACTCGGAGCGCAGCGCGTCAAAGTAAAGATCCACGTCCAAGAGCCACAATCGTTCGTGAGTAGTCGAGTCTAGTTTTTGGACTTCTGTCGCGTTTTCGACTTTCCTGCGCTTGCTGGGAATTCCCAGACACGGCGCCCGATTATCGCGATGATTCCGACGCCTAAAACGAATCGAACGAGCGCATCGAGTCTTTGGCTCTTGACGTCAAAATTCATCGAAGAGAGTGTCCAGCGGAATTTAAGAGAAGGAGTAATGGACATTGCAGTATCTTTCCTCTTCGAAGAGGCAGAGCGGGTTGTGCCGAGGGACGGCGCGCAGGGGGCTACTTAGGAATTATATATCATGGGAAGAGAAGCAATTATTGGGATGATGGATGGCCCCGGGGCGCCGCTGCAGCGATTCTAACCAAAGTTCTTCTCCTCCTCGCTTGCCAACCATCTCCACGTTCTTCCGCACCTACCTTCAGCCACCCTCCGCTCTCGTCTACCTCAAGAAAGGCTGCCCCGCGCCAAATAGTCTCGTCCGAGAATTCAAATAGTCAGGGAGCGTCTAGAGTTTTCTTGGAATCTCTTGAAAGTCTCGTGAAATTTTATAAAGAAGTTTAAATTCCTTTGGCGTTAATAGATATTTATGGATTGAGAGTTCTACCAGTTTGCAAGATTACTGACGTCATCAATGATCATCGATGAGCTGGAAGGTGCAGCTGGCACAGATAGGGTGTTGGTCCTGGAAACGAAGAAGGGAGCGTAGAGGCTGAACGCTGCGAACGTATGAAAACAAATTACGAGGCGGCGTCTGTTTGTTGATCCCGAAAGAGAAAGAACGAATGAAGAAAGAGAGAGAGAGGGGAGGACGGAGAGAGGATGGGGATGGAATCCAGTCCCCTCTCTTGATGGTTCTCTCGTTTGTTGAGCTGGACCCGCTCATTTGGTCGATGCATATACGCCCGAGGTAGAGTCGAACGATGCCCGGAGAGTTTAAAGGAAGACACAGGTAGGGACTCGAACGCGCATTCCATTCCATCCCTCTCCGTTCCTTTTCACGTCTTTCCACGACTTTCTTCCCTCCCGGTTTCTCGACGGTTTCCCTCCTGCTTCTTTAATTCTTGTCGCAGTGTGCCATCGGCACGTCGAGAATCGAGAAATTCATACCAGGGCGAATTCGCCCGCCCGGGGAGCATCGACCTGCCGCATCCTTTTTCTGCCCCTTTTTCTCTTCTTTTCTGGCTATTCTTCAAGAGTGCAGGCTAGCACGCACGTGTCTGCGCGAACTGCGTGAACAAACGAATGGCCGAGCAGCCTGCAGCCAACTTCGCGTCACTTTGCACTGCCCCGCTGTCCTTGTCTAGCCCATGCCTATCCAGAGCCAATTTCAAACCATCGATGGTCATTCATGGTCATTCATGGTCATCCATGCGGCCATCCTGGAGCCCTGGAGTCGCAGGATACCGAGAGACGACGGAGCAACGAGGATGCAAGAATTCCTTTGCCAAAAAGAATGATGCGTCCGATGCATCTTGCGCTGCGGCTGAGAGCGTGGGACGGGGGGCGGGATGATTGACACCCAACCGCGAGCAAGACTGTCGCACGTCGAAGCCGGAGGGTCAGGAGGTCGAGGACGTACAGCGACGTGACGAATCGCTGGCGCTGTCCTTCCGAGCGAGCATCTAGTTTCTTTATTTTCTTCTTCTTTCCGTTTAATAGATTCCCATGATATTTTTTGTCATTGCTATTTTTTTATGTACCTTACTCCGTCTTTGTTGTTTAGCTAGAAAGGGGCAAAAATTATAAGCACGATAGAAGGATTGCTTTTTCTCTCTCTGTCTCCCTTGACCCATGCATGGCTATGGTCCGCGTCGATGCCTTCCATAAAGTTCCTCGACAGCTTCCTTAAGGAATTGGTCAGACGCAAGGAGGATGCAGCCACGGTTGCCGAAATTGGTCAATTGGTGCATTCTCGCTGCGCTTCGAAATTGGTGACTCAGAGCAGCTACAAGGAGGAGGCCCACAAGGTGCTACGTTCACATCGTTCTCTATAGCCAATTATCATATTGGCTCTGGGACCAATTCTTCGTTCCTCTGTCCCTCTCGCTCCTACCTTCTCTTTCGATTTCATTCTCTCTCCCTCTCGTCGTCTCGGCACCCCGCATAGCCTCCTCTCTCTTCCACCTGCCATCACGATGCATCTTAAACGGCGGCGCCTCAAAGATCAACGCCTCGTCTTGCCTCCTCGAAATTCTTTAATATAAATTAGATTTTTGAATGTCGATTGGGGGGGGGGGGGGGATTGTCGGGGGAATCTCAGCGGCCCTACTAAAACTATGTATTTATTTATCTATACCGCTCGGTACGGACGAACATTGAAATATTCTACTCTCCTCCTGCTTTCGCAGCTATACATCCTTTTTCCTATTAGATCTTTTACTTTTCCTTCCTCGTTTCCACCTCTCGAATTTCCAATGTAGTCACTTTTAGTAATTTCTCGATGTCAGCTTATTGGTTATAAAAAGAGTTATCGCTCTTTTTGCAGTGTTTCTTTAAACGTGATGAAGGATTCTTGTCACGCAGGAAACGAGTGATTCGTGCACGTGGCTTCCCTTTGTGTGCCCTTTGTATCCCTAAAACCCACAAAACGGTTTATGGACAAGAGATTTAAAAAGTGTACTTGGTGCATCCCACTCCGTACGGTGACAGAGATAGATAGATAGATAGATAGATGGCGAGGAGGCGAGAGAGAAAAGGTCTTTATGCGGTAATGGCGCTAATGACCGGAACCGGAAAACGTTCTATACTTGGACAAGTTTGATTCTTTGGAGATCTCGCGTGTACGAGTCACGGAAGGATTGATGGAGCGACGTGAAAAGATATTTTTAACGGAGTGAGTAACTTCGAGCCATTACTGGGAGCTCGCAAGGAGAGAAAGAGGAAAAGAAAGAATGAGAAAGGGCGGCGAGGGGGACGTGGAGAAGCCCACACGAGTCGGCCGGATACTCACACTTCCGGTCGCACACATGCTCGCGTTATTCGCTCTTCTGTGTGACATTCGCACGTACACACGACGACGGACAACTTTGGCTGCCGTCGTTCACGCACACATCTTCGCTCAGTCACTCTCTCTCTCTCTCTCTCTCTCTCTCTCTCTCTCTCTCTCTCTCTCTCTCTCTCTCTCTCTCTCTCTCTCTC
>JAYRCB010000305.1:412790-437087 GCA_036026315.1 Trachelus stipa | reverse complement strand
TCTCTCTCTCTCTCTCTCTCTCTCTCTCTCTCTCTCTCTCTCTCTCTCTCTCTCTCTCTCTCGCTCTCTCTCTTTCTTGGCTTTGCGCGATAAGCGCACCGCCGAACGACCGACTGACTAAACTGCACCGAATAGCCAAAGAACGAGATACCAAATTGATGCAGTCTGCCATTAGTCTACTTCTAGTTTGACTAACTCCAGGTAAATGCTTAAGATTGACTTTCGTGAAACTCCGTGGTCCGTCAACCTGGCCAAACGAGCACCAAAAGTCCCGTTGCTTTCGGTAACGTGCACAAAGTCTCTTGTCGGTAACGCGGAATTTGTGCCAAAAGTTGTAGCGATTTCTCAGTTTGCCCCTTTTGTCGACGATTGTACTCGGTACACTCCGCGAAGAATCTCTCCTGGGTCGGATCGAACGTTATCCGTTTCCGATATATGGCCACCAGACCGATAGTAGGTGCACGTGTAGTGGTTGTGCATTAAAGCTGGTACGTGGATGCTCGTCGCGTAGCAGCGCGACCCCTCGGAGCAATCCGACGTGGTTTCTCTTTAAACTCGGCTGCTTTTGCGAACGTCAGACGCGCTGCATTTCGTTTTAACTGCGTTTCGCGAAAGTAGCTGTCCTCTGGTAAAGGTTTACGGGGTGCGCGCGCGCGTTCTCTCTATCGCCATGTTCTTGCGCATTAAGGCTCCCGAGTCGCAGCGATTCACGCGGACGCACACGCGCAGTGCGCGTTATACCTTCCAAGAAGCGATAGTAGCGTATCGTTGCATAGTAGAGCGAGCGGCGTCCACGAGTGGCGTCGCGCCTATACTCACCGAATATACTGCGAGAGGCGCTGCACTCCTACTATGGTTGTACTATACGGGACAGAATGCACTTTGACGCGGACTGTATTGCCCGGAGCGGCGCGGCACTGCATTCCCCTGCGGTGCATTGACTCTCCTCTCTCTCTCGCTCTCCCTCCCTCCCTCCTGCCTCCTCGTCCACGGTGCAACCGCCTCCCGACACAACAACAACATTCCGTTCTCTCTAGAGTCCCTTCGTGCTACGGAGACGCCAGCGAGGACGCCGACGACGACCCCGTTCGGCAGCGTCTTGGCAAAACCTTTTCCCGCTCTCGACGCGGGCGCTTTTACACGAGATTATTAGACCTCTCGCCGTTCCAGACCTTCCGTTCCCATGTCGAGCATCAGTTTTTACCAGAAAATACGTGGAAGACTCCCCTAATATCTCGCGAGCATTCGTCAATGCGCCCAGAGTACGTTGCTCCTACTCGAAGCATTATTAGTTTCGCCCACCGATATGTTTAAACGATTTAAATGATCAATCAAGATGCGAGATCTACTTCCAATTGCTCGCAGGCCGAAGGAAATCTCACTACCGGGATGAATGCAGCAGCTTCTTTCGCAATTCGTGAAACGTGAAGTTCTAAATGGTCAGCACTGGGAGAGGGATGCCTGGTTCGATGGACTGGATGCTCCTGCGCGAGGTTCAGCAGTCTCTGTGTCTTTTCCGAGAAGTACCGGAGGGAAGATGCGTGTTTCTCTGGTACCTCTATGGACTTGAGAATAACCGTTTCGCATCAGTCGGAGCAGGATTCGCCATTTCCGTCGAGACGGCCAAACTTGACGCTCGAAGCATCGAACTGCCGCGCCTTTTATTATTTTCTTTTTTTTTTTCCAACAAAACTCGCCGATCGTCATCGCCTCGTGGAAACTTCATTCGATACCATTGCCAGTGGCTTCTCGTGTAAATTCAATTTGCGCGACTTGTGAAAATCCGCGAGTGGAAGGGCGGAGGCGGGAAAGTCGACTGGATACAGACAGTATAAGAATCGGCGTGAAAGCCCGAAGAAGCTCTCTTGAGATAGAACTGCGATTCTCGTGAATCCGATTAGCCTCCGCAGAGCTTGCGAAATGAACTCTCGCTCGTTTATTGCGATTTGTGCTGCGACATAGCTACTTTCTTCAATTGGCTTTTGAAGCTGCGTACCTTCCGCGAGAACGCGTCGATCGAAGAATCCCAATGAGGTGGGGGAAGGGGGGGGGGGGGCCTGCCTGACGGTCGCTCCGAGGCGCCAGCCTCAAAATCGGCTCGGATATTCATGGGGATTGGCAGCTCGATGCGCCGCACAATGCGTCCGATGTGCCATCGGAGCAGATTAATGGAACGTGCTGGCCTCGCAGATGCCTAGACAAACAGCCCAATTTTTTCTGCGGTGACGCACCTGGCGTTCTTCGAACTGCAGCTTTCCTTCGGCTTTCCTCCCTTCCAGAGAATCAGGCCGTTCGAGGGTTCGCTCCCTTGGACCTTTGGCCTTTGCGTCTCTCCTGGGCAGGGATGACCCCAGGCTCAGCCCTCTGCTGTTTTTCGCTACTTCGTTTTATGAAACTTTCCTCCTTCTCCGCCTCCCTCCCCTCCCCCCGCTGCCCCTCTCACTCTCATGATTCTTCTACCGAATCCTTAATTATCGGAGGCCACCGGGAAATGGGAGAGAGAGAGAGAGAGAGGTGCTATCCTTGGAGAATCTCACGGAGCCACTTTAAGAAAAGATTCGTTGAAAGGTACTTCCGGATCCTCAACGCGCGTCGATCGCTGGACGATCGTTCGACGGGAAATCGTAAAGTTGAATTGCAAAGGGGTGAATGGGGTGCAGTGTGCCGATGTCAGGAGGGTTGTAGGGATCAGAGGGGAGAAGAGAGCCAGATGAATGGGGAGGGGCCTGCATGGGAGAGTGGAGGGTAGGAACGACACAAGGGAAGAAAGAATGAAAAAATGATGGCTCGCGAGCGTGTGAAGAGAAGCCCGAAGAAAGTCCCGTAGGAGGAATCCCCGGTATCTGCGCGCGGGGTCCTTCGAGCTGCTAGGGTCCCCTTTTCAATCCGCGGTCCCTTAAGCGAACAAAGGACCCCGTCGGTCCGTCCGTTCCTCCGTTCCTTCGTGTCTTCGTGCCTCGGACTCTGGGGACTCATGGGAATTCTCTCCCTCGTGCCTTCCCGCCATGCGTCTTCGGCTCGCGACTCACTTCGTACTTTCACGCGATTTTCCACGACGCGCTGCGCGGCTGCACGATGCGATTCAGCGAAATCGCAATACCGATTGCGTATCGAGATGCCTCGCTTGGTTGTTTTTCCTTTTTTAAGTAATATTGCCGAAAGAAGAAGAGGAAATCTCGATCGCACGGCTCTGTCAATCTTTGAATTCTCCTGTTCTCGATCTCTGTTTACTCGATACGTACGCGCGCACATGTTTACTTGCTTGAGCTACTCGTATTAAAAGCGCGAGTGAATTCGATGGGACTTTTCACGTTTTCGACCTGGCACCACCTACGAATTTTACGAATTTCACGCAAGATTAACGGGCGTCGCGATCTGTGCACAACGGCACATGTAAACCACGCACGCGCCCTTTCCAATGCCAGCATCCAGGGCTGCTCTCCTAATTACCTAACTATTAAATCGCAATAAGAAGCAACACGAGCAAAACTCACCGTTCACGAAAGTTTTTGGTTAATAATTTTCCAGGCTGCTGGTCGCGCGTTACGACTGTGAATCCTATCTGGCAACCCTATCGATTGATAATTTATAATTGGCCATCGCGAAGCCCAAACTTATTCCTGTTAACGTTTTGTCAGGTTGTGAGGGCGGCTCTTGGTGGCGGCGGGGGGCGGCGGGGGGCGGCGTTCGGACGCGGCGGCGCTGGGGAAAGTGGTGGAACGGTCGAGGGTCGGTGAACGTAAACAACCCTGAAAAATGTCAGGGGTCGCGGAATGTAGGGCAATGTGCGGGGCTGGAGCGTCGTGGGGTCGGAACGACGCCGGCCGTCCGCACGCGGCGTCGCCTTTGTTGTTCCGCCTCGGGTGCTCCCAAGAAAACAGGCGACTTCCGCTCCCTTTAAACGCATCGACGATATTCAGGAGCCTTCGCGCCAAACAGGTCGGAGTCTCGCCCTTAGCTTCGTCAACTATACACGTGGTGTTACACACGCCTGATCGAGAGGACGGCGTCCTGCTGCGAGGGAAGGCGGCTCGCGAGCTCATCCATTCGGTTTTTGACTTAAACTTCTTGGGGTTTTTATCCTGCCGGCAAGTCGCGCCTGATCGATCAGCGAGGATTCGCTGTGCCGGGAACTGTCGATGTGTTCAGGTTAAAGCGGTATAAGGACTCCTCGACTCGGAAGGAACCGATTGGCGTCCTTGGGACTCGAAACGGGCCCTCAGGGTGCGTCAAACGACGCGATCCCTTTGCCCTGTTTATTGGCGCTCGCGCTGGCCCGAAGAAGTGCACGGAGGGAGAATAAGCGAATAAGCGAATTAACGAAAAGGGAATTCGAGAGGAGCCGAACGTCCAGTGGCTCTGACGTCATTGTCCTCGAAGATGGCGACGACGAGGCGATCGCTCGCGATTTTCGGATTCGGAAGCAGCGCTGTCGCTGATGTTGCTCCTAGCGCGGCGCCAATTCTGCGACGTAGAAGCTGCGAGGCGCGCCGTCGGCGGCCATGTTTGCGCGGGTGCGGTGGGCGTGCCGTGTGCGGCGCGTTCTCCAACGGGTCTGGAGAACGCGCGTCTCCCCTCCCGAGGTCTTCGAGGCCGCAGGTGGGGGTCGACGAACGGCGTCTCGCTCGCGAGAGGGGGTAACGCCACAACTCCCACTGGGAGCCACATGGATGGAGGACTATCGAGCTACGCCGCCATCACCTCGTCCTTTTCGTCCTTTTCGCTTTCCCGATAGACCCGCGAGCCACCTTCCTCCTCTTCCTCCTCTTCCTTATTCCCCTTTCCTTCTGCTCTCTTCTCCATCTTTCACCTTCTTTCTCTTCCATTAGCGCCGGGCACCATCCTAATGAGAAAGAGCTCCTGTCGCGCGCGATGCTCCCTGCCGCAACTGGCCTTCCACCTCCTCCCACCCACCCCCGTCCTTCTCCCACAGACGATCATAGACGATCGCGCCAAATCTGCTCAACCGATCGCTTTTATTTTTGTTTCAGGCAAATGGTCGGTCGGATCCTGGTGGAGATCTTCAGGGCTGCCGTGGATTGTGGGATCGAGCTAGTCGTCGACGAAATCATGAAACCAGTTCGCCTTATCATCGACGATCGAGGTACCTTTAATGTCTCTATTATCGTTTGTTGTTCTTAGAAGCACCCAGCACGGCGCAAAACTTAATCTTTTAAAGCAAAGTACTCATCCGGTGCTCCAAGTGTACTTTGCCCTGGAGCCCAGAACTTGAAACGAGTCGAAGATGATAAAAGCGCGCGAGTAGTGAGCATTTCCTGTCGGATGTTGTTACAGTCGCGTGAGAATAGGACGCCGGCTCGAGGAAGCAGAAGGAGAAGGTCGTGATTCTGTTTGTCGAGGAAAAACATTACGAATAATAAAATGGAGCTTAATTAGCTGGCCCAGCGTGAGCTTGCAAGGCGCCGTTGCGTTTTGGCACCTAGTAACGCCCGAGGGTGGATCCTCTGAGATCGCCCGTGTAAACGCGCCCTAATCTCTGGAGCGCGTGTACCCTGCCAGAGGAATCGTGTTCCGCGATCTCTCGCGATCTGTCGGCCAAGTCGTCTGGATCGTTGTTGATCGCGTTGGCGTGAAAGCATTGAAATTAGCGCGCCTGGGCCAACTTTCACGCCGACCGGAAGGAAGCGCCCGCTGCGTTGCCCCACGCGTCAATACCGACACCCTGCCGATAGTTTTCGCACGGAGCCATTCCGGCCTCCAAGCATGCGATTCCGGAAATGGCGCGTCAGACTCGTGCGCGATTTAACCCCTGGAGGAATCAAAGTCAAATACGTCGCACCTTCCCTTCCAGAGTTCCGTTAGTATCCGTAACGAAGACTAGCTCGAACGAGAGCACATCCGCCACAAATTCCCAAAGCGTGTACGTCGGTGCGATCTGCGAACGGACGGGCCGATAACTCTTTCGCTGGATCCCCGAGATCTCCTCCAGCTCGCGCAATGGGAACTGCCTGTAAACGAAGAGCTCCAGTGACTCCTGTTTAGTTTGCTCCTGCCCGGAAGGGGGTGCCCTTGCGCGGGGGAGTCTCTTAAATATCGCGTGGTGAGAGACACGCGGAGCGAACGTAAAAATAGCAGTGGGTGCTCCTGAGAGAAGACGAGAAGAGCATTGCTCGGACTCTGTAGGAGGGTGACCCAAGAGAAGCAAAAGGGGGGAGGTGTCGACAGACTGCCCTACACTTCCGGTAGGGCACGTGCGCTGCCGGAAGCTGCCGATGGTTTCGAGAGCGAACGTTCACGCTAGGGCCGGTATATATAGATAGAGGGAGACGACGACCCCCCTGGCGCGTGCCCCCCTTCCCGACTCCTCTTTGGCTCCTTTTCGCCCGAGAACGAAGATTCTCTGGTAGCTGGGGAAGAAACAGTCGGGAAGATCGTCCTCGTAAAATTTCCTAGTAACCGTTCGTGAGGGTACGGTCCCGTCTTCTGCTGTAGTCGCTCTTGGCTTTTGCGCGTTTTGCGCCTCTGACGGTTTCCAAGCTTTTTACGGGGCAACGCGCGAGGCGCCAAGTAATGCCCACTGCGTGTCTCTTTAAACTATTTTTAGAGGCATCTTCGACGCATCTTGCACTTCACACGTGCTGTGCAACTTTCTTCGGGGCGCGCTCCCTTTCCTCTCCTTCTTTCTCTTCTTGATCCTTCCTTTCCCCTTGACACACTTGGGGTACGAGACTAGTCACTTTTTTCGCTCCCTCGTCTATGCTATATATATTTTTAGAGCGTACCCTCGGGGTTCCGGTGCAGCAGGCAGGCGGGGCCCGTGCGGTTTTTAGGAAGGGCACGACGGGACAGGAAACGGTAAGCACGTCGACATTGTATGTAGGACGTCTTAGCGCCCTACGCGCAAGTGAGAACGCTGCGATAAAAATACGTAAAATCAGTTTGTAGCAAACGAAAGTCTTACTACAGAAAATTCAAGTCAAACGATTTTATCGCACAGATTACAGATTAGCCTCGAGTGAGTTTCTATATAAAAAAAAAATAAAAAAAATAAAAAAATAAATGGAAGTACGACAGAGGAATCTCTCGTAATTCGCAAGAATCTTCTAGCTTCGTCAGCATCCGCGCACTCGGGGAGGCGTCGCGTATGGAAGGGAGGTGATTCACGTGGGTCATGCGAGGGCAAATCCCCTAGATACGCCGGAGACCTTGGACTTGGAAGAACAGCTCGCGGCGATAATTTATTTATAAAATACTGCATGGTTGTGAGATTGTGAAGGGAGGGGGGGGGTTTCTTTCTCAAGAGGACGAGGATTAGGACAGGGAAGATGATGAGCCCAAAGATGGGGAGCCGGGAGGCCTAGAACTATTTTCGAAGGTGGGGCAGGCGAAAGCTTGGGGTCCCTCCGAAAAGGTGTAGATGAAACGAATTATTTTTTGGGGGATCTTTAAGGGCGTCAGTCCCTGCACCGACTGCCGATGCTGCTCGAGTGCTGGATCGCTGGATCGCTGGCTCCACCCTGGAGCGGCGGAGTGACTCCGCAGCGTCCCTCGTCGTCCTCATCCTGTTTACTGGCTGGCCTCGCGTTGTACGCCATTGAAATACCTAATTGCCAACAGGAACGCATGCGCAGACCGAACAGAACGAGAGGTGGATAAAGTCACTTGGGTATTTCGAATCAGGCGAGTCAGCCAGGCAGCCAGGCAGCCAGTTAGCCACTTCGATTCGTCTTCCAGAGATTTCCCTCTGCCGCTTTTGCTCCGCGCGTCCTTTCTCAGAAACGACGGAGCTCGAGAATCCTAATTGGATCGGCGATTTGGCTCGCGGTGCCAAAAGCGACACCTCTGCGCATCCGATAGAGTCGCAGCACGACGTACCCCAAGTTATTTTTAGCCTAGTCTTCCTGCGCAGAAGGCAAAGAGGAAGAGATAAGGACCGGTGATTGATGGCCGGAGGCTGCTTCGCAGGGTGGTGCTGGTAGTGCTGGTGGTGCTGGTCATGAAAGTGATGGAAATCGCGCTGTGCTGTTGGTTGTGCTGCTGGTGGTGGCTTACCCTCCGAGGGAGTGAGAGGAGGACGCGTAGCACCCTCTGCCTCTTCTTTCCTTTTCTCTTCCGTTCCGCCAGAGTCATTCGGCACTCCGAACTCCGAACGCGCTGGAGGTCCGTCACTGCCTCAACTTTGGGATCTACAGGGCACGGGGGGCCGAAAGAGGGACTTTTCAAAAGTTTCGGGGGCTGCGCCCCTCGGGCCAGCCTCCTTTGCCCCTTTGCCCCGTTGCCCCGTTGCTTCCGCCAAAGTGGGGATGAATCTTCTCCCGCCAAGAAAGTCTGCACCAGGAAGGTGCACGCTGCGCTCGTGCTTGGCAAACCTTCCCTCAGTCTCACCCACGCGTCCATTGCGAAGGCATGCGCGCGTCGAGTGTTCGAGTGTGCCAGTTTATTTTACTCGTTTCTATACTTTTCTCCGAATTTCCATGCGGTGCAGTGTTTTCTGTCACGTTCAACTTCTCAAGGCAGTTTCTATTGGTCTTCCGATCGAATGAAGAAATTTGGACGGCAAAAAGATGACGCAGATTGGAATTCTAATAAAAGTTTTCGCGTACTGCGAATAATTTGAAAAGAGCGCAGTTTGCGCGGCGTAATGAAAAAATGGAATTGCGGTCGAGATCTGTTCGATCCACGTGGGGGGAAGGCACGTGCAGACGGTGGTCGATACGCAGGCGCGAATTGTTCCCGCCAGCCGTCCTCATTGTTTTGCACTTGGAAACTATCAATAAAGACGCGCATCCATTTGACTCGTTGGCGCTCGACGCGAATTCAGATAGAATCGTATGGACTCGGAATTTATGGAATTTCTTCATTCTTTCTTCTTCCGCGGAAACGTCAGGAGCACCATTGTTTGTCGGTTCTCGAGGAAGATTGATTTGCGGATCAGCCGCCTGTAAAAAATTCACCGACACCTGTTGCGCGCGTTCCTTTTGGATATGCGAGTAGCCGTCTCTGGAAAAGCCAAAGTTTCCTGTGCGCTCGAGAAATAGATTGTCGTTCGACGGAAAAAGCGGGGGGCATTACGGCGAATCGATATGATCGATTGATCAGAATTTATGATTTCTCGCCGATTTTAGCGATTCGTTAGTCTCGGATGTTTTAATGCCTGAGTGTTTTATTCGAGGCCAGAAAATTATTCCAAGCTGCAAGTTGGCCTCACGTTGCGTCGAGAGAAGTGTGACTGCATGGCCGAATTGAAAAAGTGTCTTTTCATTCGAGTATTCGATCGCGGCGACCCCCGACTGCGCCGAGAACGCTCGGACCTTCGAAGAATGGCTTCTCACCAAGTTTTTGTTCGTTTTACGGTAGCCTGGAGCCCTCAAGTTTCCTCAGAACTTCAAGCTGAAGCTACCGTTTTCCTATGGAAACGATATTTCCATGAAAACTCTTGTTTCCCTCTCTCTCCCCCTCTCGAGAGTCGTCGCTTCGCCTCATCTGAAAACGGTGAAAGGTCAGCGTGCATCAGACAGTTCAAACGATAAAGATTGCTTCCTCTCGTATTCTCTTTCTTAGGCTGCCCAGTCTCCTCGACTCCTGCTGCCCTGTACCAAAATCACCACCACCAGCACCACTAAAGCCATTTTACAATGCAACGAAACACGGAACATATAAGCGGCGCGATATTCAATTGTATATTTACCTAATTCCATTGGATCCTTCAGTCAAGAAGGAAAAAATCGTTTTTAAAACCGAGCGTTTACTAAGTCCCTACGATTTTGGCTACGTCTCGGACATAGGAAAGATACGGAAGCGGCTTCTAGGATCGATATGGATTTCACGGAGCACGTAACGTGATGAGTAACATCCGGCATGCCCCGTTCCGTGCACCGTAACAGCTTATGTGAAAAAACAATTGCACGGCCAATATTTTCATGCGTGAAATGTCATTACCAACACTATGGACGAGGTCATTATCAATATCGTTAGAGAAATTAAATTTTTCTATGATAAAAGTCATCGTGACTTAAAAAATGAAGTAATCATTTACTTATCTGTATGAATAATTGGCCGGGCAATTGTTTTTTCACATAAGCCGTTACGGTGAACGGAACGGAGCGTGCTCGATGTTACTCGTCACGTTACGTGCCCCGTGAAATCCTTATCGACTCTAGAAGCCGCTTCCGTATCTTTGCTATGTCCGAGACGTAGCCAAAATCGTAGAGACTTAGTAAACGCTCGGTTTTAAAAACGATTTTTTCCTTCTTGGTTGAAGGATCCAATGGAATTAGGTAAATATACAAATGTTCCGTGTTTCGTTGCATTGTAGAATGGCCTTTAGCCGTTTATCTCTTCCGCTATTAAATCCTCCAGTCCCCAAAGTTCGAGGATGGAAACGTTCCGACATAACTCGGCTCCTCCATCCGCGATTGGGTCGATGCGCACTCACTAATGGCTCTTATTTTCTCTCTTTCTTTTTCAGAGGCCCCCATTCGCTCGGACTTGGTCGAGCAACTGCCTCATGTCGCCATGATATGCCAGGAAGCACCGAACCTCTTCGGCGACGTGCTCACCAGGCATCTTCTGGGGATCGTCGTCAAATACCTCAGTGACCCCGACAACCAGGTAAAAGTCACTAGGGATCCTGAAGGGATCGCCCTCTTAAGCTCCCGTTCTGGGACTCAACTGGGTATCCAGTAGCAGCAGCAGCAGCAGCAGCAGAAGCAGGAGGTTCCCTAGACTCTGGCAAAGCGACCACCTATGAGCTCATCGGCATGTTTCTTGTTCAAGGTACGACAAACGGCCCAGGCGTCTCTTCTGGTTCTGATGGAACGCGGACTTCTTGATAAGGATTATATCGAGTACGTGGTCTGCCCCGTAGTCCTGAACCTTACACTCACACCAGAGGATTTTCTCACATCGAACATCGCTGTAAGTACACTCTTGAACGTTTCATTATCTTGCCTCTCTTATCCATTCATTTACTTATTCTCTCTTTTAAAATACTTTAACTGCGCATTGACGTTCCCTGATCGAAAGGATAGAGAGGGAGGCAGAGAAGCGAAGGGAGGGTGGTATGCACCCGCTGGTTTGTCTCTGTCCGTCTGTGTGTGTTTGTATACGTGCGCACGAGAAAGAGAGTGTGCGTGTGGCTTGTCTGGTATGTGCGTGCGTGCGTGCGTGCGTGCGTGATACGCTGGGGTGAATTCTGCGTGAAAGACATGGGTAGTGAGATGTCCTCGCGCACCTGCGTCTCACTACCTTGTCTTTCATGCGGCGTTCGCTGAAGTCAACATTTTTTTTTCCTTCTGTCGTTTCCCGAGCAATGGTCTCCGCTACGCAAACGCCAATACTGCGGAAAAAGGAGGAACGTGCTGTGTCCGCGAATTTTGTCAGATCAAGTGATGCGCAGGAAGAAAGAGAGTGAAAGATTTTTTCGTCAATGTTCGTGATATTCAAGAGGCAGGTTTACTTGCTGCGGTCAGACGAGGCGGAATCGACCTTAGTGATAAGAATTGAACATGGGTTAGAGGTTGGACCAATAGGAATAGGAACGATAGTAGTGTGACAGAAGTAGGGATAGGAAACGGTACAGAATTAGAAATAGGAATAATAGAATGATACCGAGTGATACGATAAATGAGGAAAAATGTAAATCCTCTCCGAATGGGGCGCTGGGGCATGCTTTTACCATCAAAGTTGGTTTGTCATAGAGATCGACTATCACAGCCAGCTTTGATGAGCAAAATTGTGTCCAAATCTCACCGAGCTATCTCGTCAGCGGGAGGATATCCGCCAAAAACTTTTGTGGTCCGATACATCAAATTGGTTGTGGAATGTTTTGAGTCATATCACAGCCACTTTGATGAGCTTGGCCCACAAAATCGATCTGCAATCTTGCCAAGAACGTGTCGGCGATCCTCGAGGAGCCGCACGAGGATCCTTTGCACGTCCTTCGGAGACGCGTCCAATGACACACGTACATGGCGCATGACGTATCCTCACGAGAGTCCTCGAAAATACGAAACCCCAAAGCACTCCTCCTCTTCGTATCCTGCGTCCTGAGCCCAGAACGGCCGCTTCCGGAATGACGTCGCGATCTCTCGGCGACGGAGACTTTCCAATTAAATACTTAGAGACGAGCGCATTGCCTGGTATGTCTAATTGAAAATCGAAACTGTTTTACAGATGAAGTAGGCGGCAGCTGCCACTTTCGTCGCACGCGAGAAACGCGATCCAATCGTCAAATTGGTTGTGGCGTGTTGTAATCAATTCATATCACAGCCATTTTTGACGAGTTGGATCGCCGTTTCCATCATCATCCGATTTACCAAATTCCCTCACCAACTCTAGTCACTCTTTAGACCCATTTCTATCCGCTTCCCTGTTCGCTCCTTCCTCTCTGTCCATTCGCCCATTTGGATGGATGAAAAAAGGATCCGACCTGTAGGGGGAGAAGCGTCGGTGTGCGCGCTGCTCACAAAGTGGCTGTTCTATGCAGATTTTCGAGTCATATCACAGCCAGCTTTGATGAGCGACGCGACATCCCAGCATCAACGGTGCCGGCTGCTCGTACTGTGATTCAGCGACCATTGCCCAGGCATTTGCGAGCAGGACTCTCACGTTCCTTCCATTGGGTCCGGTACGGTAAGGAGCTCTTCTTCGTAAGCTTCTCCTTCGGCAAATGGCAGAGCCAGTTTAGTTAAGTTAACTTCGGTTTAATTCAGTTTGATTCGGGTCAGCTCGCTTCGGTTCGTTTGGACTTGGATCGCAAGGCTGTACCGTTCCTATGTACATCCACGTGCATCCTGCATTCTGTAGCTCAGAGTCCAGACTAAGGATCGTAGAGGAAGGCGGTGCTCTCGGTATTCGCGGAACGATAGCCACTACCGTTTTTCTAGGAAGCAGTCGTGAACTTATTTGTTATCGGCTATTTTGCCAGATAAGGCTGCGCGTGGCTCGGCCAGTCGGTCGACCAAACGACTCGTGTTCTCCGTCAACGTTCAGATTTTCCGCTCGACTTTTTGTTTCAGGGTTCAATCATCCGAACCCATTTTGACCGGTTTCCTCTTCTTCTCTCTTTCAGGAGGAAACAAGATCGATTGTTCCACCCGTCAGAGTGGTTGTGATGTGGTGCCTTCGATGCATATCACAGCCAGCTTTGATGAGCGGAACGGTGCGATATCGATTCTCAAGGAAGCAGATCCATAATTCCAAGTGCTGTCCTCTTATATTTCTTCCATTTCTTCCATTTCTTCCATTTCTTCCTTCTTTCTGTCGTCTCTCATCTCTCGATCCTTTTCGTCTTCTACTCGTTCTACTTTGTCAATCAGTTTCCGAATCGATTGGTTTGCCCTGCACGTTTCGCGCGTTCTGCTATGCGAATTCAACTCCATCTCAAGAGTTCCGATACCGAGAATGAGTGCGACGAGTTGAGAGAGGTCAGTGAGAACGAAGTCAGTAAGAACGGAATAATTCAAGAGGGAAATCGGAATGGAATAGATGTACGTAAAGTGCGAATGCGAGAGAGAGTGTGTGTGTGAGAGAGAGAGAGAGAGAGAGAGAGAGAGAGAACAAGTCTAAATGGAGAAGAGTAATTAGAAAGACGCGCGAGACTAACCCCTAAAGACGCGTGTCGGTTCGACAACGAGCGACTTGAAGTTGGGCAAAGTTGAAAGTTCGCTCGGAGATGTAACTGGATAAAAGATTGAAGAGAGTGTTGACGCGTTAACCTTGAGTGTGAATTTCATGTCGGTCTGCAGCTCATGAGCAAGATGGTGCCGCTCGTCGGAAGGGAGATCACCGAGAAACTCTTTCTCGACAGATTCGTGACCCTCTGCTCCGACAACGCCTTCTTCGTGAGGAAAGTCTGCGCCTCGAATATCGGGGAATTCTGCGCCGTCGTCTCCGAGGAGGTCGTCGAGAACGTACTCGTAAGTATTGCCGAGAGATATAATTAATTGATAATTGGCGTCTTGCCTCTCTAGCGGGAATTGAGAGTCGGATTGTTTCTTTCAGCTTCCGAGGTTCGTCGCTCTCTGCAGGGACGACGTCTGGGGCGTGAGGAAGGCGTGCGCGGACGTTATTATGTCCGTCTCCTTTTATGTCTCTCTCCACCATCGACAGTTCACCCTCGCTCCGATATTCGCCACCCTCCTCAACGACGAATCCAGGTGGGTCCGGACATCCGCCTTCCAAATACTCGGGCCGTTCATCTCGACCTTCGCCCAACAGTTCACTGGTCTTACGTACAATCAGTATGGGGAACTGATATTCACCAATCAACAGGGTACCGAGCTCAGGTATAACGTGTATGTATGCATGATTTCATTCTGTTAACTTTTCTGAACTCGAGACACGTCGGTTGCTTCGTTCGCGCACGCGCAGGCAGCCATTCTTGAGGGGAGCCTGGAATCTAACGGATCGCCGTTGTTTCGCGTCAAGATGTAACACTCGTCTTCGGTCCAGGATCTCGTGTAAATTCGATTGATCCTTCTAATCGTAGATGCAAAGTCAAATTGAATCGCAGCAACGCTGCATCCGAGACACGTGCTGTGTCAGTGCAATGACGATAGGTCGACGCTCAGTTGGTGTTTTCTTGAAGTAGATAAAACAGAGCGCCGCCTTATCCTTTCGTTTCGTGACGCGTCTATCCCCTATCGAAGTTTGTCTTGAAGCAGGACAGTCTCCGAGACAGAGTCGAAACGCGCGATCAAACAGAACTCTGTGGTTCAGAGAAACGACAGGTTGGTCGCTGGCGAGAGAAAACCGGAAGTCACTTTGAACGTGTTTAACGCGATACGCCTTTGGTCTGTTTCTGTTTTTCCAGAATATCCTATTCAGGCTCCTCCGAAGTGTCCTTTAACAAATCCGTGATATACACCGAGATGCTGAATCAACCCTACAACGAGGACGAGGACGAGTCTCAGGATAACGTCCGGCAAACTGTGATAATACAAAGCAAATCCAATCCTGCCAATGAGTCAACTGCCAGCAATGTAAATAAGGAAAACGAGCCAGTGCAGGACACTAGCAGCTCCGCCAATGAGGAAGCCAGTGGGAAGGAGATTAAGCAGGAGAAGTCGAACGAGGCCGAAACCCTCGACGATGTCGACAAGTTCAACCCATTCCTCTATTATTATATTTCGCCCGATCTGCCACTCGATCAGAAACTCGTCGGATCAGAAAGCTCCGCTAGTAAATCTCAGGATAATTTCGAGACTACTCGGGAGAACGTCGCCTCCAGCGCGTATAACGAGTTTCATCCAGACGCTTCCATTTCCGAAGGGACTAATAAGAATACGGAGACTCTCTTAAATTATGAGAATAAGAATGAGAATCAGTGTCAAGACGAGCACGAAAACGAGAAGGAAGACGAAAATGAAAATGATACCGGAAATAGTTCCGTAAGTATACAGAATACGTCAGAACTGTTGAACGACACGGTAAGCGTCAGCAACGTCTCCGTGGAGAAGAACGCTGCGTGGCTGAACGAGAAGGGCGAGAAGATTGCTTCAGGAAACTTCACTTATCAGAGCATCGTGCCCCAAGTGCTGATTGACTATTTCGTTTCGATGAGCGAACCCAATCAGATGATCGAGGTTGGCGCCGAGATTCCGCATCACTGTGCCTTCAGTTTCCCGGCAGTGGCTCTGACCCTCGGGAAGAAGAACTGGCCGCTGCTGAAGAACGCTTACCAGGGCCTGGCTAGCGCGATGCAATGGAAGGTCAGACGCACCTTGGCCTCCAGCATTCATGAGATCGCTATGATTCTCGGGGAGGATCTTGCATCGAGAGATCTCGTGCCGATTTACGATGGCTTCATAAAGGACCTCGACGAGGTCAGAATAGGCGCCCTCAAGCATCTCGCGACTTTCCTTAAGGTTCTTGGTCCGATCGAACGATACGAATACTTGCCGAGGCTCAACGATTTTCTCGTGACGGACAACGAGTGGAACTGGAGATTTCGAGAGGAGCTTGCTACTCAGCTGCTGGAGGCTGTTACTCTTTACAGTCCTCTGCACGTATCAAGGCACATCGCTCCGCTTTCCGTTCATCTTCTGGTCGACAAGATTGCCGCTGTCAGACACGTGGCACTTGCTTTGGTAAGAATTCCGACCTTTTCGTTCTTCTTTCTCGAAAAAGTTTGAGTTGCCAGTATCCGCAGGTCTCTCTCTCTCTCTCTCTCTCTCTCTCTTTCTCTGATTCCTTCTTTCTGCAGGTTACTCAAATAATCTCTCATCTGGCTGCCGAGGAAGCCCTGGTGACTGCTCTGATTCGAGAACTAGGGGACATGTTGGCGGCGCATTCCGATAAATGGACGCGCAGGCAAACGTATGCTCTTCTATGTTCTCATCTGATCAGCAGCGGGGCTATTACCGGCGAGAGATTCGCCAGGGAGATGTTACCCTTCCTGCTGAATCTCTCCTGGGACAGGGTACCGAACGTCAGATTGGCCGTGGCGAGGACTTTGGCCAGGAACGTGGCCACTATGAGTCGTAAGTTAGGATACTTCTTCCTGGTTTTTTTTTAGAAATGTCCAGAAACGTTACGATTGATAGAATTTTTGGAATTTTCAGCTGAATGGCTGGGCGCCGAGCAGGCCGAAGAAGTGGAAAAGAAGCTGAAGGAAATGCAAAAGGACCTCGACCGCGACGTCAGGGAGTTGGCAAGCTTGGCAAGAGGTCAATAGCACTCGGATAAGGGGACAATCCCCTACCTAGGTTGGGCCCGACATTTGCCAGGACTTCTCGCGTAACACCCGATGCAACTAGTGGCAACGTGCTTTGGTCTCTGCGAGTTCGACTGCGGACTTTCTGAAAGAGGATAGCGAGTTCGCCGAACGGCTGTACGATTGAAAGTTATCGATCGATACGACACGTCACCCTCCCACTCCTCACGACTCGCAGCGAGCAGTCCTTCGTCCTGCCTCCCTCGCTCCTAGCCATCCTTCTTCTTCCCTTGAAAACTCTTGCCCGAATGTCCTTCCCGTGTCTCCTAACTCCGAAGATGCTCACGTTTCCAAAATAGTTTTACGCAGTGACTGAACAGTTTTTATTTGTATTTCTATCGGGGGTCCTTAAGTGGCAAAGTCGAGAATATCGCGAGGAATCTAGCCCAACCGATGGAGTATACTATTAGTGCTTTACAAAATCTGTTGTCGGGACACAGCGATCTTTCGCAGGTCGGGTATCGCCCTAATTCTTCCACTAGTCCGGCACGCTCAAGGGGGGATATGTTTCAAAAGGGAAAAGCCAAAAAACGTTGTATCTAGTTGCAATTACGGGTGAACGACGGGCGAGGATGGCGATGTTTAGCGCAAGCGACTCTGGAAAGAAGGAACGTCCCACGTTACGCGTCGATCGAATATTACAAGGACGAAATATGGATAAGCTCAAGTTTTACGCATATATATGTATACATATGTATATAGGCATATTATTTATACATATGTATATATGCATATGTAGATATACATATATATGTATATATACACTACTTACGACGTAGTAGATAATTAATGGGGATTTTTGTTACCGGTAGTCTGGAATGATTTTTGTGAGATAACTTTTAAGTATCCGAGAAAAAGATTTTGGAATTTTCGAGCGGCCGACACCGCGACAAGATCAAAAGACAGCGCTTACACTGCTCTCAAGTGAATCCGAACTTCTCTTTCTGAACCCGTAGATCGTGAGGATACTACGCAGCCGATCCTCAACGTTTCTCCTAAATGAGACCTTCTTAGGCTGAGATGATTTTTTATTTAGAATTTAGATAGGAAGGCGCTTCGCCGGACGTCACGTTTTCAAAGGCCCTTACAACACTTTATCCAAGATAGCAATCGCGAGAAAAAAAGACTCTTGTCGTATGCCAGCCACGATATAAAAATATATACGCGTATGCGTACATTCGTACGTACATAAATAATTGCATACTTACATGCAAAGGGTGGATTAATGTCGTACGTCTAAATTTCTTAATTTTTAAGTATATCTTGTACCGATCGTTGGTTTTACTACTATTACTACTACTGCGCCAATTTTTGTAATAATATTAAGTAAGTAACGATAAGGACGTCGTGCGGCGGAAAAAGAAAGTGTTGGGCACTGCTGTATAAATAATGTACAATACGAAACTAGGAAACGAACACGCAAAAATGCCGAAGACGTAAACACACATGCGCGCGCACATAAAAACGAAACTCGTAAACACACTATCTTACAGAGAGAGACACTCACGCAGTTGTCAAAAAAAAAACTTAAGGGAAAAGAATGATGTGGCTGCATTTTGACATTTATACATTTGGATATTTAGACATCGACCAGCAAAACCGTTTATAATACCGTATGTTACCAGCAACTATCAATTATACATACTAATATCTACTAGATACTTACTGTATTACTACTATCCTCGATAACCGGAAAAAATGATTCATACGATAAGTTCTAATGCGTTGCTGAAGCGGAACGATCATTCAGGCGAGATATAAACCATTATTTTACATATTTCCTTTTTTTTCTTCCGTTCCCATTTCTTTTCCTACCACTTATTCCGCGCACAGTGCTCTGTTGTGAATATTGCAAATGGTATCCTTCGAAACTACTCTGTATTATATATATTATGTATTTGGTAATGAATCTAGGAACGAAATAAACGTAAAGCAATTTGTTACACGATTTCGACAAGCGTCTCGTAAATGGCGGCGGCCATCGCGACGCGGCTGCCTTGTGATTCTCGCGTGCCTGTCGCTCACTTTCTTTCCTGCATTCCCGATCTCATTCTTCCATTGTAGCTCGAACCGTCATCTCCGTCCCGGATTAATCCAAAAATCTTTACTACTGGTAGAAGCACACGAGAGATTGCGCCATTGTGTACTCACCCTAAATACCAAGATTCATTGGCAGCACTGGGCGCCTTTTCCAATTTCCTCGATGGTTGGCGCCCTTCTTCCGCTCAACTCGATTTTCGTTAATATTTTTTATTCCCGCGAAACAATTAAGACTCGGATTCGCAATTTTCTTTTCTAGATTTTCTTGATTCTCCAAAGTCCGCGAATTCGGCGCGTCATTTCGGAAAATTTCGCAATGGCGCTGACATTTCCAGTCGACGCGTGATAAGCGCAAGGCTCTTAATTACGCTTTAAAAACATGTATTCCGCAGTACCTCCACTTTGTACCGAATTAAAGTCATAATAAAACAGAGGAGACGAACGAACGAAATTTTACAGGCGAATCATTTTCGATCCTCTTCCTTCTCGCTTCTCTCCTTTCTAGCGAATTAAGCAGTGAGAGACTTTCATAAAATCATAAAATGTGTATATCTTTCGTAATCTGAATACACGTTCGGCAATAAGATGACTTAATTAATGAGGCATACTCCGGTATTCTTAAAGGTAAAGAAGATTCTAGCAAATGGCTCTTATATTACGTGTGTCCTTTTTTTGCGGAACCAAGGACTCGGAGAGGGCCGATCGAGGTCATTGGAATTCTCGCAGGACCTTCGCGAGGTCCTTTCAAAATATCCCAAGAAACTTGCCCGGTGAGCAGGCTGGCAATTGGCAGGCCTTCTCCTCCATTTCAGTTTCAGCAGTGGTGCAGTCGTGAATGCAGTGACGCCACCTGATTTGCCTGCCTTTGCCGCACGTGACACTGCAGCTGCTCCAGTCGGTCCATCTGTCCCACTTTCTATGAGACGTTCTCTCCCTTCGAGCTCTTCTCGATCCGCGACGACGAGCAGCCGCCATCGCCGCCATCGTGGTAGATCCTTTCAGGGACGTTCGATCCTTGTGGATTCTCCCAGCAGAGTCGTGACGTACTTCCTGTTCCCGCGTCTCCTGGAATCCAACTTTCCCTCTAGTCTTCGCTTCGCTGCTGTTGCTGGCGTCGAGCATCGACGTCGAATGCTCCAGGACTCTGGGTTCATCCTTGGGGCTCGATCCGCTTCTCTTCTCGTGTTCTACCTTATTCCTACTTCCTGTACTCTCGTCGTCGTTACTCACGTAATTCTGTAACTCGTCCACCTTGGCCACCAACTTCTCGACCAGCTCCTTAATTTGTTCGACCGACTTGGCAGCACTTCCGGACCGCGACCGCCTCCTTCGTTTGGCAAAGGACGCTTCGTGTCTTGGTGCAGCTTCAGGCTCGTAAATGTCCTCGTAGTACTGCAATTCCTGGACTTGGTTCGAGCGACGCTTCGGCGTCTCTTCGGGGTCGTCTTCGTGCCTCTTAACGCGACGTCGTTCGTCTTCCGAGTGATCGAGATTTAATTCTGAAATTTGAAGATCCCTGCCGTGCCCCTCTTCCTCGAAGGATTCTTCTTCCCTTCGACCGTCCTGAGGCGAGACAATCGATCGATCCTTCTTCAAGATCACCGCTGTCTTATCGTCCATGTTATCAGCGCGTCCCTTACGGAAATACGTCTTCGAATTATCCTTTACGGCGTCCATTTCGAAAGCAGAGTCGCTAGAATTTCTTTTTTCGATTTTTGGTTCAACCTGTAGATAATCACTCGTCATTCCCAAAAGGAAATTTGGAACGACACCCGAGTCCAGCATTAACCGACCTGGAACATTCCGTAAAAATCTTTTTTCCTTTCTCTTGGCATTTCTTTTATCATTGTGCTTGCTCTTCGTTGCTTTCTTTTTGCATCTTGCCGCAGGCCTAGGAGGTGGCGTCCGTCGCTTTTTTCCATGCTTACCAATCGCCCAATTTCCTTGAAGCTGCAACGGAGAAGCACGAGCCAGCGAATTTCTCCCCAACGTATTGTAATCGACTTTCGATAGCATCGATTCGATCACCTTATCATCCTCCGGATAAGAGTCGTCCAGTACATCGTGAGAGCTCGAACGATTCCCTAAGAAATTATTACTCACGGGCATCTGCCTTCTCTTCCGGATAAATTCCACCATCCGCATTGGACTTTTCAAATGATTCATTACATCCGGAAATACGTCGTTCAATGCATCACGTAACTTAACGGGATTTTCAGTATTTTTCGAATTAGAATTGCTTCGTTCGCTTTTCGTCATTTCGCTAGCAGGAAGGACCGATAGCCTCGATTCCGGGACGGGGCGACTACTTTCGGGCCGGACGGAAGAATCGATGGAGTTCGGGACAGTCGAATGCGCGAAATTGTCAATCGATTTTCGATCTTCGTTAGGAAGATCATTGTACGGCGATTCCGAGCTGGTTGAAAATGAAAAAGATAAATCATGCAGGTCACTCGAATTCGAATGCAAATCTTCCTGAAGAGGATAATTCGCTTTCGATAAGAGCTTATCTCGTTTCACTCGAAGATGAGTAAATTCTGGTGAATTCTGTTCTGCGATGCTGTCGGCATCACGCATGATTTCCGGAGCAATAAAGTTCAATAGAGTCCTTTCCTGGCTACTGACGTTTCCTCCGTTACCCAAGTGCGGATGATCCTGATTGAAGATTGATCTCTCCGTTGAGCTACTACCTACCAGGAGTTCCAGTCCAGAGCGAACGATGCCGAAGAGTTCGTTCAGTTCTCTTCCATAATTTGAAATACTGGATGAAGCGGAAGTCTGATCTGTGCTCCGTGCCAGTGTCACTTTCGGCCAAGATGAGGTGGAAGGAAGGCCAGTGGTTGAATTATCGCGCGGCAATGGATTCCCTCTTTGTAGACTGTTTATAAATTCCGTGACGTTGTCACTGGACGGACTTCCGGACGAACTCAATAAAATTCTCGGTAACGCAAAAGTTTCCGTCGTCTGGCTAAAGTTTCCAGCAAGTTTGGTCGACCTCGATTTACCAACTACTGAATTTACATTGTTCAGACTTGTGGAGACGGTCGGCCCGGAAGGACTTCTTCCTCCCAGACTGGATCGTTTTTTTCTGCAATTTTTCCATTCAGCCTGACTCACATTGACAGTCCTAACCTCCATTTTGAGTCGTATCGGCAACGATGCGGTAGATCCTGTCTGTAGATCCTGCCGCCGAGAAAGCCGATGAGGCTGGTGATCGCTTTGGATGCTGGGATGCTTCCGCAGCTCCAGACAGTCGACGCAGCCAAGACGGAGTGTCAGGATGATGGTCCAGGCGCAGATGCGAAAGGACAATCTCACCATAACACAGAATCAAGGGGCTCTTGCTGATGATCCAGGAGCCAACGCGGAAATCTCATGGATCGCAGGAGAAATATGGATCGGTGGAGGTTGCAAAGATCGCGCATCGAGAAACGTCGTCATTCGATCGGACGTCCCAGCTACTACGCTCGGTCGCTCATCTTTACTCTCTCGTTGCAATTTGGTTATTCATTTTTTACTCTCATCTTTCTTTCGTCCTTTTTTTTTTCTTCCTTTCTTTGGCAATTTGCTGGATGGGAGAGACGCAGGTTCTCGGACTAAAAAGCGATTGGCAGACTAAATTCTTGTAATCGACAAGGAATTCTACAATAAAAAAGAGATACGAAGAAAGAAATGCAACCGATTTTCATTCGGCTGCCAATTTTAGTTATCTTTGTATTTCGTTTCGAATATTCGACGCATCACTTTTCGTATATCAAACAAACTGATTTATTGATCTCTCAGGTTTTCTTAATGTTGCATGTTTCAAATAAATATCGTTGTTGATTTTCTCTTCGAAAAAGACAAAAGAAAGGGATGAATTAGGAAGGAGGATGAGTCACGCATCGCGCGAGGAAGGGGGAGGGGGGCACTTTTAGATCGCAGATTCGGCCTCCTCATGTACGGTTTCGCTCGGTTCGGCGGTTTCGCTTTTTGATCTGAAAGAAATCAGTTGATGAAGTACTCGGATTTCAGGGGATCATGATAATTAAGTGGATAAGATGTGCTTCAAGGGATAATTGCATTTCTAATAAGTGATGCCATTCGAACGTGCCCTCAAGCAAATGGACTCCCCTCCTAACGATATTCCGTCAGCGATCACGATCATTTTTTATGAAAACATATTTTTATTACATAACTGAAGAAACATCGTGACGGCATTCAGAATCGAATACTTTAGTTGGTAAGTCCTATATGGTAATAGAGTCAATATCAACGGATACCAATGAACGGGCACTGAGGTAGGTGGATCGTAGGTGGATGGTGGCTGGATGGTAGTTGGGCATTTTGAGGCGGACGGTAGGTAGAGAGGTGAGTGGTAGATAAATACGTTGAGCGAAATGTATGCGTGTGATACAAAGTGAATTCTTTCCTCTTTTCTTTCATGTTCTCGGTATACAGTGAATACTATATGTTCGACAGTTAGTCCTACAGTGATATTCCATAAATACACTTACTAGTCGAGATGCGAGATAGGCTCCTGGGAGAATACTTCGTACTTTTACCTATTATTTGTCTCTGGGACACTAAATACTTCTCTACACTCTTTCTTTTTTTTTCTTTTTCTTTCGCTTATCGTATGGATCTTATTGTAACATTGTAAAACATAAACCGGCTGCCAAGTGTCGTCAGGAACGTCACGAGGAAAAGTCAAGTCGGTTCCTTCCGGTTTAACTGGTATAAACGCGGCGGAGGGTGGGGGCTACTTCCTATCGAGGTTCCCGGCCCTACCCCAACCCCTTTCTGTCTTTCACCACTGATCATCCCGGCTCTCCGTTTCCTCCTAAGAATTACCATTACGTTGCGACGACGGAATAGAGAAGAGGGAAAAATATCGAGAGGCGACGCGCAGTCCGCGCCGCATCGAAATCGGCGTCGAAACGCGACGACCTCGCGCACTCGGCAACACGGCAATCGTAAAGCATATTTATTTCGTAATTATTCATTTAATATTGTCGGTCATTAAATCGGTTTATATAATCTTGTGGCGAATCGGGCTTAAAGGGACTCCTGAGCTAAAAGTTAGCTCAACGTCGCGGGAGCTTATTTCGAAATATTGAAGATGTCCAAGCGCTTCCGATTATACGCTATTCTACGTTTTGCGGTTCGTTTTTCGTTTTTCTCTTTTTGTACGAGTAGGCACTTTGCTATGTTTCTGTGTTTTCGGTATTTACACGACGTACAATCAAAAGTAATTGCATAGATCCGAATGATCCTTTTCATTTAACCGTTTCTTGGATTATAATTTTCGAGCCCTTTTTTCATTTATCATAACACTTACGAACGTTCGCTCTTTCACATTTGCTCCCACATTCTTTCCTCATTCTCACGTTCTCATTTTCTCCCTCCATCCTCTTCTACTTCGCAGATTTGGAACTTTAATTAGCACCGTGTCGTCGTGAATTAGCGAATTCCAAGAAGCTTCTCTCTCTCGTCCGCATTTCGTAGGATCAACACACTCGACGCTCTCTCTCTCTCTCTCTCTCTCTCTCTCTCTCTCTCTCTCTCTCTCTCTCTCTCTCTCTCTCTCTCTCTCTCTC
>JAYRCB010000305.1:388456-412690 GCA_036026315.1 Trachelus stipa | reverse complement strand
CTCTCTCTCTCTCTCTCTCTCTCTCTCTCTCTCTCTCTCTCTCTCTCTCTCTCTCTCTCTATCTATCTATCTATCTACTTGGCAAGTGCGAGTCCCACGATTTACTATGGTAACGTAAAAGACAGCTTAAGGATACGCGTGTTTGTCGAATTTTGGTTCTTTCGAATTTCTTTGAAATCGTTAATCATACTCAGTCTTTCGAAGGCTCAGCCTGATGGCCGTCGAACGATGAAGAGAAACATGAAGGCGTCAAAGAATATCGTAATTTTACTCGATACATAATTGTCGTCGCATCTATCAAAGATAGACGACTCCTCGCACGTGTCTCGTCGTCCCAATGAAATTAACGCGCGCGTCTCTAAACTCCGTGTGGATCGTCTTGAGAATACGAAGGGGGAATCGTGTCTTCCCGCAATAGGAGCCCTATGGAGCCTTCGAGCTAACTAAAACAGATACCGCGTACCAAACTGTTCGAAGTAAAAATCTAAAGTAATCAATTCAGGAAAATTCACACGTCAAGTCCGACAGTTATTCTCTTTCACTCGTGTTCGAATCCCCTTAATTTAAATTTCTCGACTGGCCTTCGACAGAAATAGTTTTCCAAATCATCATCCGATGCTAATTAATACGAAATAACGAGAAAAAGTGCATCAGAGAAAACGCCCACTTTGATAGCCAACTGAGCAGTCTTTTTTTTAGGTTCGTCAAACCTCGCGATTACGAGGATCGACGGTGGAACATAATTCCGACACTAGGAATGTTTCGTAAACATTCAATCGTTCAACAACTTATATCATTGTAAGTAAAACTTTCGGTAATAATCGCCGTAGCCTTGTGGGCAAATCCACACGACGGTCGTCGATGGAGATTATCCTCGAGACTCCACGGACGTCGCCTTAAACACACGCGGCGGCTCAACAAATAAACGGAGCGAGCAACAAGTATTCTGAACGATGCGTAATACGTCTAATATTTTTTTCTTTTCTTTTTCTTTTACTTTTTTTTCGCTTTCTCTTTATCTAGATCCCAGGAGCACGCGGTACGCGTTTAGGGACACCGTGGAAGCCCTCGATCACCGATACTTTCTGCAGCATAAGTTCTTTTATTTCGGCACCCCCACTTTTTTTTGGGCCACGACCGCCCGACTGATGCGGCTGTCTTGGATTTTTTTTATAATTCCCGATGCTCGGAGGAACTTGATTAGCAGATTCTGCTGAATTGTAAATGAGCTCTGATCAAAGAACGCATGACCGTCGCGACAATCGTGACGCTCGAGAACAAGACTTCGCGTGACGTTATCGTAAAAACTGTGTTTACCGTTTTATTGCAAGATCGATAGTCAAACGTCATTTGATGATTTCGGTAAGATAGTACGGAATGGCAAGGACCACGGTGTTCGACGAAAAGATTTTTTTTCTTCAGCGAAGGAGCGTCCCTCCTACCTTCTCAACAATTCTTTTAGGTAAACGTGCTTTCTTAAAGTTTTTCTTAAATCTTCTCATTGAATACCTAAATTATCTTTTTTGAGGAACAAGAAATTTTGTAAAAAATCAGTCCTTATACAATAACCACTAGTCGAAAATGTTCACGTAGATACTATGCAATCAATGACGCATCTAGGTCTAATCCAAATATGCTAATCATTAATAAGATAATTTTACCATCTAAGTCAATGCTTTTGGTACCCTGAATATTATTAGTCGTCGTTCGAATTTAGTTAGCGCTTTGTCCGCATGTGGTCGTACGAACGACTGTTTTTTTTTCACGCCCATTTCTTCCTTTCATTCTGTCCTGTCAATTCTACTTGAATTACCTAGCAAATGGCCGAGGAGTCTTCAAAAGATCTACATAAATACTTGATGACGTGTATTGATTGTGGCCGAAAAACAAATACAGAGAGAAAGGGAGAGAGAGAGAGAGAGAGAGAGAGAAAAAAAAGAGAAGGAATGGAGAGACGTCCGTGTCATGTTGTTCATTCGACAAACCATTAGCAAATATGATTGGTCACGCGACTCCTCTCGGTGCAGATCGTGAACACTGAAGAACGTGAACACAGTGAAATCATTTTCCAGTTATCCCGTGTATCAAGTAAGACAGTGACCATTCGCTAAAGTTGATAAACTTGGTGAACTTGATGACGATAACGATGCCTGATCTGCTTTCGCAGGAACGTCCGCAGTGCATACGCGAAGCTGAAGCTTTCTCTTCCGCGTAACAGTGTGGTACGGCCATTGTGAGAAGTATGCATGACGCGCATAAACTTCGAAGAAAACTAATGAGAGGATAGTAAAAGGAATTCATGCATTCCAATATTCAAGATACTCGACGGATGAATCACAATATAAAAATACAAATGCGAAGGTCTCTTTCTCTCCCTTCTTTTTTCTCACGGAATCTGTCGGTATCTGTGCTTGCATCTAGAAACGTATTGTATATGTGTGTACGTGGTTACGGACGCGTCGCATATCCCTCCATAACGTTTCGTCACAACCAGTTACTTCCTGACGAATCTCGAGCAAGAAGTAATCGTTTTTGAAAAGAACGATGAAATTTCTTGCTCGCAGCCCGCAGGCCACAAGCCATTTCCCATATCCGAACGAACGTTAAGCTCGAGCGGGGCGTAGCGTCCTTAAATGTAATCTTTCTATCTGTCCCTAGCCGCGCATGTATAAGTAACTGCAGAGAGCTATTACACCCCCACCTACGATCGCGGCACCTATGCCTATTGAAAGGGGCTTAAATAATGACCTCTTGAGCTTCTGCCACTCTTCTGTCTGCTTCTGTCGCCGCTTCATCTCGCGCACCTGTGCGGCCAGTCGTTCCTTTCTCTCCAAGTTACGCTGACGAAGTTCGTTCTTTCTAAAATGACGACCGATTGCCAACGTGAAAATCTGTACAATTGTTGGCAAAGAAATTTCCCATTTGGAAACAGATGGCGACTACTAATGATACTCACGTGTCTGGACTGGACGGAGGACTGATGGTCTTGAAGGAATTCTCACCGTCACTAGTTGCTTCACCAGGAAGGGCCGCGGCATCGGAATTTTGATCCTGAAGACTGTTTTGAATGCTTGTGGAATTTTCCGGGGGACTTGTAGACGGTTCTGTATACGTCGGTGGCTCCCTGGGTAAGGGCTTGTCCGGAGGTCCACTAATATCTTCGACTGTTCATAGAAAAGTGATATAATCGATACGTCTAATGGAGGATTCCGTTTGTCTTAATAGAAATTTTATTATTTTTTACGGAAGCTGTACCATTTTCCGTGGTTGGATTGGGGCTCAAATCCGCCATCATACTACGCGTAAGAGATTCGCCTCTTGGAGGTGGAAGCGGAGGCGGTTCGTCATCCTCGTCCACGGAAGAATTACTGATATTGTATACCGTGTCGTAGTGATTATTTACCTCATTATTATCAATATTCTGTAAAAGATCCAAAACTTAGAAGTTATCCTATGTCCGTCAGCAACACAGCAGAACAATGCTATTAGCGGTGCTTTCGGTAATTACTAAATGACGATGTAGATTCTGGCTTGACCTCAGATAATAGAAACGATAACAAAAGAGAATGCAAACGATGCCACCAGATTATTTTTTAACGTCGAAATCCCATTGGTAACCGAGAGATTAAGAGCGTTTCATAGATGATTTAGTCACTTCGCTTGTCAATTTATATGAAATGCAGCTATCACGTATAATGGCTAATAACACTGTGCTACTGTGCATTGGTATTAGTTACCACGTTGTTGGATGGCAATTGTTTTGCCCCCTCTATGATAGCAGCATAGGAGAATCTCAGCTGATCAGGTGTCTGGATGAGGCCCATCCTGAACCGTCTCATCTCCATTAAGATTTCTTGCACGTTCACGGAGTTCAGGCCGTTCTCTACGATCTGAATCAACGATGTTACGTATATAAAAGAGATTTAGTATATGAATATCACTACGACTGGATCAACACACTTACCAGAACCAGGCACGTATCTACTAAGCAGAAGGTTCCTGATCTTCCGATTCCGGCTGAACAATGAACCACTGGCGGTCCGACATTTTGATCTAACGCACCGGACTGTCTGACGTCCACCAAAAATTTTAAAAATGCTACTGGACTTTGGGGCACACCGAAGTCCGGCCACGTTGTGTAATGGAAGTGTAGAATCTCTCTGCTTTCCTTGGTCTCAACGTCTGTCAGTCTAAGCCAGAGGAAGATGCAGTAAGATTAACCAAAAAAAATCAGAAAATTTCAATTGAAATGAACCCTGAGCACTGGGGAATTCTCATTGATAGAGACGTCGTTCATGCAATTCGCTCGAAGTACCAAGGTGACTAGAGAAAATATTGGAGCTATCCGTACCTAAATTAACGGCTAGAAGTAACAGACAGTTTGTAATTATGATTGATATCGGTAACAAGTTTAAATTGATAAATTGAATATCGGTATTCAAGGGTCACATGTCATATTTTCTGATGATCAGAGTCGAGCCCACCAGTATAATCTTTAGATTCTCTTAGCTAACTGGAAACTCGCACTTGATAAGCAAGGATAGAGGATAAGACCGATAAGAGAAAACCAATGAGCGTCTCGTCTCATTTTCTGATAAAATTAACATTAACGAATAGTAAAAGATTCCTTAAACATTTTTTCTGTCGAATATTTTCTTATGAAAATTTTATGCATTTTCTACAATTTCAATTGTGCAGGAAACGTTTTTCTTAATTATGTCAGAATCGCAAAGGACAATGCGAAAACTGCGTCCACCTAGGAGTCTTCCTCTTACCTCAATATTCTAGTTGTGTAATCCGAAAACTCGGTCTTGCTGACATACTCTACTTTAAGTCCAACGTCTGGGAACATCATAGTGTGATCGGAAGAACCTTCCAAAGGCCAATACTGATGACACTTTACTTGATCCTTTTCGATGACTTTGTTTAACATCAACACTGCCTTACTGTTTTGTTCCCACACCATCAGCCAGAAGTGGCCAGTGGTGTTAGGCAGTGGTCCTTGCGTTAAGATATACCGTCTATGCGCACGATCCATCTGTGATACAAAAAAAATGCTTGATCATGCTATTCTTCACTTCCAGTTTTAGTTTCAGATTAAGAATCTTTGTCTTTACTCGCATGTTTGCTTACCCGAACAAGATTCGCATTGATATAGTCACAAGGGCCCTTTCGTAGAATTATTCTAGTATGATCATATGGTGCTACATCTCTGTATCGATTTAAACTTCTGTTTTGTGGCTTTTTCGATTCATTGCATGTGTACTCATAGTTATTACATTCGTTACGTATGTGCTGTAAAGAGAAAATATTACACTGTCACGTGACAATCTATCAAGGACTCAACCTTTGCATGAGCTTTTATTCAAACCATTGGAAGTAGTTGTTTGTTTAACCTTTTCCAACAAATTAGCTATAATAGTTTGCAGTTAGCATTCTAAAGAATAGCGTATCATTGTAAGTTACAAAGATGACTGTATTACATTGACATACTACACAGGATATGAGATGAAAACAGTTTTAATGGATAATTAACTGCAGTAACATTCATGTAAAGACTTAACTAGTAAGTCAAAAATGGATATTAACTTGCATGGCTGAATTCAGACACATTACATAAAGTAGCTAGATAAAGAAATCATTCGGTATATCAACTCAAGTATGAATATTTGACATGAACCTGACTTTAGCAGTGCATAGTACAGTACTGTATATGCATATACAGACAGCATTCACAACAATAAAAGCTACGATTAAAGCTAGAATCTTCAGTATAACATATGTCAAAAATAAAAACAGCAATACAAGAAATGTCTTGTTTTCTGAATGAAATTTGTGCCAATGACTCCTCTGATTGCACGTTGCTCACACCCCCATAGCCAGACGAAGCAAATTATATGACAACTAAATATAGTATACATTTAAACAAGCAGAGACTCTGACCTTGATTTCAAGATCACTGTAAAAATCTTATTAACTGTGGCTCTACACTTTTACAAAATCCCATAAGTGAACATCTACTTTACTTGCATCTTCATCACCGAATAACACTAAATAAAATATAACCTACTACATTAAAATATGAAGATCCATAAAACTAAATATAAAATACGGATGCGTGATACAAATAATCAGCATTAAAGAAATACTGATATAGAAAATTTCTATTGCTGCCACCTTGGCAGGAAACGGATTATGGATCAAAATTGCGATAATCTCTTCGTAAACTAATGACGGTGAAAATAGACACATGTCAGTTATTGACAGAAGAGAAGAGAGCTTGAGTAAAGTTCTAGACGAGATTTTTCTTGTGCGCCGAGGAGAGCGTCAATCTGCTAGTAAGTCTCGAAAATGTCTGTACATGCGGAGAAGAGCTGTGATGGTGATTCCGAAGGTTTGAAGAAGCATAGCGAACCACAAAGTGTTAGTAGGAATACCAAGAAACGCGTTCTCTTGAAGAGTACCTGATAAAGGATCGCCCAAGCCCCCTTTGAGTTGATCTCCAGATACTGCGTCTCCACGTTGCTCACTGCTGGCTCTTGCGTCTCGCTGGTCATCGTGCTGCCTTTGACTTTTGTTCAAACACACTCAAAAAACAGAGTACGCAGACACACGCACCGGTCCTCCTCCGCAACCACAAAGCTCAAACCCGCTGGGCCATGCGTGAGGCAATTTTTGCGAAAAGCAGCCCCCGCCGGACAAAACGCGCTCTGACTGCTGGGGACTCTTACTCTTGCGCTCTCTCACTCCAGGTTCTTCCAGACTCAGGCTACGGCTGTTCAGTGCTGCTCACTACTGCTGAGACGGAATCAGACGGAATCACGAACTGCTCACGGAATTGCACGGAACGACCGCACTGAGTGACCCCTGGTGATTTCTGCCAACACGAACGCTCAGCCTCAGGTGCTGACATCTCGGTTCTGCACTGCACTCCCTACTTTAGCGTTCTCTTGCGTTCTCTCTTTCTTTCGTTCACCACAATCTTCTTCCCACCCTTTCTTTCACTCTACGCCTTTAAAAACGGTTGCCTGCTAGGAGAGCGTTCGGCGTCGCTTAAAATTATGGCGCGAGCGTACGTGCATCCGGTTTCTATTAATTTTTTAGGAACTCATTATTGTGCCAACTTTAGGCTCAGGAGTCGATGTTGGAATCATGAGAAATAGAAGGAACTAAGAAAACCTGAGTGTCAAATATATTATTAATTTTTATGGATTGCAGGTACCACGATTTACAATTTTGAGTAGCACGTTATTCAAGTCTACCAAAAAATTTGAAATAAACTGAAACGTAACTCATTCTCGTTGATCCATTTTGGCACGTTTTACTTTGGACTTGCCCGTTCTTTCACCACCCTCGACATCATCGGTGGATCGTCTTTTGCTCGCTGTTTGTGAACTAGAGTTCAACCAAGAAGCCATAAGACCGGTGGCACCGCTCTTCTTTTTTTCCCTGCGCGTAATGGAATTACTGAATCAATAGTCTGTCAGAGTAAATCATGGGATTATATGAACCCCCCACCCACCCCCCGCATCACGGCTGCATTTCTGAACGTACTTTAGTTTTATGGGTTGAATGCAATCCTCGCCTTTGTATCGTGAATTATTTACCGCCGTACCAACTGGATACCATTTGAGAGTATCCTCTGTTGGTCCACGTAGAAGCTGAACGGCATCGCTCAATGGAACTCTTTTAAAGTCCAACCATGCCTAAGGAAAATAAGTTTAATTACGTTCCGAACTGCTCCGAAGCAACATGCATTTACGTACGGACACATCATCCTCCGTTTGAAGAATGACAGGACAACGTTTGTGCACCCATGAGACGACTTTGTTCGCTTCCATCGTAATAATGGTACAGCTATAGATGATGTGTCCCTACAAATAATTTCCCTTTCAGTCTGAAAGGTCTCATGAACGCGTATTATTAACCAGTATGTACTAATAAAAATATCTTTTAAGTACATCATCGCTCTTCCAGGTATTAAAAATCCCAGCTAATTTCAAAAGTTGTACACCTTCCCATCCCTTTTTCTCGGTCCATTTGCTCGAGTCCTCGTGGATTTCTGTAAGGTCCACGCCTTCTCGTTGCGGGGCATGGAAAAAATATGGTTGCTTCGGCTCTTTTGTTTTTTCCCACTCAAAATATCCAGTGCATACAACAACGCATCTGAAACCCTTGTTCAAAGGCGTCGAGTACAACTTTGAGGACCGCATTCCCTCGACGCGACAGTTATGGGTGGAAAGATTGTGCTTCCTATAATCACCCTGAAAAGAGAGTATCTTAAGTGGCTTGGCTGAACGTTACTTCGTCGAAATAGTCTGTATAAGACGTCGACAAGAATCACCTTGTGATACGGTGGTATCATTCCCCATATCATAGGATAGAGAACCCTCTCTTGTTCTGTGTCGAAGTGCTCGCCGGCTACAACGCAAGCAATGACATCTGTTGGCGCGACGTTGTACGAAGGCTGATAGTCCCGGCCGGCATTTTCTCGACTCTGCCACTCGGCCTTTACGTAGCGTCCTGTGGCGTCCTTGTATCCGCAGGCGCATTTCAGCGTCTCAGCGTCTAATGTACTGACAACAACGAGAGAAACGTCAGAAACGCAGAATGTACAACGTATAAGAATTTAAAGCGTCTTGTAGTGACTTTCGCGTGGTACGTTCGCGCCGTGTCCACGCTTCGTTGAGCCCGGACGCCACGCAATTACGTTAATTAACAACTGCCCACTCACCAGGCTGTACGTCCACACATTTTGATCGTCTTTCCTGCGATTCTTCACTGCCGCTCGCTGCGCAAAACCACAGACTCCTGCTGGAGATGCGTGCGAACTTGAACTAAGGGTGCAGGAACTAGCAGGAAGCGTCTTAAAGAGTTTAGATTGCCTCCACCAGGCGTCTCTCTTGTCCATATCATTATTCGGTCTCTCATCAGAATCAGCGTGGCTACTTAAGTTTGATCGGATGAGAGTGTGTCGTCGTTTCGATCGTTTTGTAAAAAATAAAAGATTAACAGGAAAATGGAGAGTACGCAATACGAGTGAATGGCGATTGACGATTAAACTGTACACGGTATAAATCTATACTTTTTTTTGCTGCGTGACCTCGCAAGAACCAAGATATGCCGATGGAGAATTTACGTGAATTACTTGATGACAAGAGGAAAACAATTTTGTCCTCAGTTGACATCGCCCGACGAATAACGTCAAGTGTCGTTCGTCGCGTGGAATTGATATATCGATGTAATTAATTTACTTTACGTTTGCCTGATACATCCTATTCGTCTCGTCGCACCTTGAAGCGCAATTGTATTTCAGCCTCTTGAAGACGCATTTAAATTGCAGATCACTAATGAGGCCTTTTACGAAAGTCCTGGAGCAATTTGCAATACGCGGATAAGTGACGTGAAGAACCTCGCCACGCCAAGTGCCAAGTGATTTAAGAACTCGCTCCTAGCTCTAGTATGGTTCTTGGCGGATCGCGTATTTTTCCAAGTAAATTCACACTCGGAAAAGTTAGGGAATATCTTCTCGTTAGCGTCCCAGGGATTAGTGTCTACGTTAGAGTGCGCTGTCATTTTTCGTTTCAACTGCAGAGTACTAAGCCACAGGAGGTGCGTCAAAAGCAAGAGCTTGGAGGGCACGTCGCAGGAACTGCTATTGGATATGGTGCGCGTATGAGTGCGTAGAGCCCAGAGGCACGCAGTCACTCAATGGGAACGGGTGTCCCGTTTCTCCCACGCACTTATCAGTAAACAAGCCCGTCTCGTTCCGCGCGGAGCGCTCGTGGGAGACGGGCTACCAATGAAAACAAGTCGCAGTCTTTTAAACCAAAATTTTCTTTCTGATCAGCAGAACGGTGCCCGGCTTATTACCTTGGTAATCGTGCGTTACTTTTCTTTCGGAAAATAGGAAAGTTAGCTTTTAGTAAAGCAGAAAGTTTTACTTTTAACTTCATTCTAATCAGTACCAGCGTCGCGTCGGCTGCGGTTTTCTAGTAAGGGATGAGTTACTCGAGGGTGTGGATCCCTCCTGCGTGTCTGGCAACTTAAAATATCTTGCTCAAAGAGCTAAGAACTCTCTTGGATATTATGGGAACTGGGAGGGGAGTCCGTAGAATGAGCAGGGGACATTTGGGGGGGAGGAGAAAGTTATCTGTAAATTCCTCCGTGCCAGCTCAGCCCCGAAGAGCCATTAAAGGGTGAGCTCACTCGGGGAACCGAAGGGTGGATGTTTTTTCCGCGATTTTATATAAAACCCAACGAATCAAAATGCATGCACACGCGTCCTACAGCTCGGCCATCCGAGATAAGGAATTTAATTATTCCAGTAAAGAGCAATGACCAGTTTCGGAGATACCGGAACTAGTTTTGGTAACTGCTGAACGATCGCGACAAGTTCGAATGGCATCGCTGTAGGCAGGAGGTCCAATCGAGGCGACAAGTCGAACGATGCAGCTCCTTGGGAGAGCACAGCAATTTCACGTGGAATCTTGACGAAAGCAAAGAAAACTCTATTAAATAAATGAATGACGGAATTAAAGAGAACGGATGAAGATGGGCAAGGATCAATGAGAATGGGAGGCGTCGGAGTGGGATTGAAGTCAGTAATCGAAGGATTGCTGCTGAATGAACGTTCTAACCTGGCCGACTGGGACTCCACGTGACTGTAAAGAGAATTCATAAAAAAGCCAGTCAAAGAAAGAAGGTAGAACGGCAAGGGACCTCTCAAGGTAGACACCGACCAGTGGGCATGACCAATCTCCCTGCCCCCTTCCCGTCCCCCTCACCACCACCGTCGCATCTATCATCACGCGTGCACATACACACAACACACACCCCTTCCTGCGTCAGTCTCGTTCTGAATCGCTACGCGATGTGAAAGTAAGCGGCAGTGACTCTCAATTTCAAAAATCTTACTAACCGCATTTCCAATCGTCCGTTTCACCATCAATGACAATTATTCCATGTAAAATCACCTTATTCGTCAGTCATCGTATTGGAATTTAGATGATTTTCGTTGAAAGAAAAAAAAAAGATTAGTCGAAAGAGGATTTGAGAATTTGAGTTGAACGTTTCAGTTATTTAGAGAGCCCAGATTGAGAATATAATCGGCAGAATTTAGTGACGGCAGCGGGACGGAAATATCGAGCAGGAGGGGGAGACGGGCTGAGCGCCAGACGCGCGTCTGTCATCCACCTGTGAGAAGCCTCGGTTTGAGGCTCCCTGGTCTCGTGGATCGTGGATCGTGGATCGTAGATCGTGGATCGGGTTTGGTGCTTTGGAGAACACTTTGGTGGGGCTCTTAGGCATCGTTGGAACGCGCGGCGCGCAGGTTCAGTTGTCATTGCGACTCCGGCGACTTCGGCGACTCCGTTGAGGAGACACTCGCGCGCTGCGTTACTTCTATTTTCGAAATAGTCGTGAACGGGAAAAGAAGAAATTGTGTCTTTTTACACGGATGCCCATACAATTCTCTAAGCTTATCTTCAGCGGGAAACCCGAAGCAAGAGGAATCCTGAATGCAACAAGTAATTGTCGCTGAATTTCTACAAGGACGCGCATAGGAATGTCCCAAGGCGACGCGTTTGCCGCCGATCAATCCGGCGCGTCGAGTTTTAATATCGCGGATGCGCGTGTGCGTGCGCGATCGATGGATGTAAAGTAGTGCAAATCTTTTTAATTGAACAATTTCATTACGTCGTGAATGCACGTGCATTTGCCTTTCCTCGATAGTCTTACGTTTCCCGGCGAGCCGAGTGTCCCGTTGCAATTACGATACTTTTGAACATCGCGATTCCGTGTCCAGTGATCGATCCGTTGCCGTTGCGATCGGATTGAATTTATGTAGAAAGAATTTGTAATGGACCGGATGGGGCGGGGAGGAACTCGACGAAAGTGGAGAAGAAGCAGGAAGTCAGTAATTCGAAATAGCACCTACGCAGCCGCCTTGTCTTACGTGCACCTCTTTTCCTGGTAATACTAACTTTGTCAGGATTATTCTAGCAGTAACTAGTATCACGTAAATAGATGCAGTACGTGTCGTCCCGACGCTTTTGCCACAGTCGGCATACGAAATCTCGCCTGGTCGCAGGCCCCTCCGAACGGAAAGAGCCTTTACTATTTTTCCATCAGGAAGTCCCTCGGAGTTTAAATGAGATTTCGTAATAATTGGGACAATCAATCGAGGCCCATTCGCGAGGAGGGATTACGCCGCGACGCCGACGCACGGGACGCCTAGGCGCATTCCTGAACTCCCGCAACCTGGAGGTTTATCGCTTTCCGATCTACCTACCTTTTATTTCCACGCAGAAGGAGACTCTAGGATTGCTTTTAGTTTCGTAAAATTACAACGTCGCCTCTGCAGCCCAATAACGTAACGACTAACGAAGACGCTGACGAGCGTCGCGTCATCGCTGCACGACTGCATAACGTTGCGTTCCCAAAGCAACACTTGTTCGCCCGTTCAGGTTGCAGCTTACCGCTCGCTGGCAATAAGTCATTACTTCATTAGCGCTCTAAAGCACCGTCCGCAACAACACTGGCAGCGCCTCGAATTCCGCTTGGATCTCTCAAAGTCCTCACTCCCGTTCTCTCGCGTAACGTCCTTCATCCTCACCGGGACAATTGAACCGAGTAATCGTCTGCGGTGTATCCCTCTTTGTTATCTGCTTTTGGAACTTCCCGAGCGATTCGCACGGGACAACCAGTGCGTATGGTGTTACCAGTGTTTCAGGCAATTTTTCTTCATTTTTCAGACATCTACGGGGTGACGGATTGCAATCGGAGTAGCAGAAACACGTGTCGGAGCACGTGGACCTGAGTGCAAGCACAGAGCAACGGGGCACGCGCCTTTTCCATCCCCTCGGTGCACGGGGTGCGTGACGTGACGTATGGCCAGCCAGAAAAATTACCAGCAACGTTATTGAGAAAAGTGCGTGTAAATTGTTGGCATCGATCATCCGGCGGTTTCTCCGTCTACTCTGGGATTTCTCGGGTGACTCATCGGCAGATCGCGCCTCGGACAGCAGGCAGGTGTATACGTTCCGGGAGTCTAACGATCAGCACGAAGGTCAAAGTTCGCTGGGCATTGATGGGCTGAAGGTCTGAAGGATTTTTGCCGAAATATAAGGGGGAGGGAGCGAGAGGGTCGAAGAGTCACGCGAGATTCTAAAGTTTCGAGCGAATGAGAAGTCGCGATAGCGTTTAAATTGTGTGTCGTGAAACCATTTAGAAGAATTTATAATGCGACCAGTTAGTACTTATAAATATTAACGAGGCGATCGGCTCTTCGCCAAATTACTATTACGCGTCCGCTCGTGGAATCCGACTAGAGTTCATTGACGATCGCTCGTAATAATAGGTGAACCTCGAGTGAACGTAGCGCGGGGTTCGTCTGCTCGTCTGCTGGAGGTTTCGCTGAAAATAGAAAAGCGGAAGTAGGAAGGAAGCGAAAACGATGCCGGAGGAGGTGCGCGCGCACGAGGTCGGCACACTGACACCGAGGGGTGCCTACCCGATGGATGCCCACGAGGAGGGTCAGTGCGCGCCAAGAAGCCGCCCCGTCAGCTTCTACGACAACTTCAAGGTGAGTGTCGAGTAACGCCACGTGCGATTCCTCGGGCCATTCCGACTCTGCACCGTTCACAGTCGTTCAAGGAAAAGGAATTTATTTAGTGCGCGACAGGCGCGGGGAAAAGGAAAAACTTGTGCATTCCTCATCGTCGACCTAAGATTTTCCTTGAATCGGTAAACGAGCAACGGTTTTCAAATAAATAATGAAACACGAGCTCGTCCATTAATTTTCAAGCAGAACGAAAGTCGATACGTTTCGACAGCAAACTGTCAATCGTTACCGCTCGATTTCTCTCTCTGCACCCGCCGCGTTCCTCCTGCGTCGACCAGTGAACACACGTGTCTTAAACACTCCTCGTCTCTTTTGTCAGGACGTGCCAGCGATGCCGCCCTGCGTCACGACGGCGATGAGCGTCGGGAATTTGAGTGAAGTTCGCGAGAACGGCGCGTCGTCAGCAACGACACCGGGGAACAGAGTGAGCAGCGCCGTCAGCGCAGGAAACGTCGCCAGGATTCACAACGTAAGAGTCACAGGTAGGATTCGTTTTAATGTTCGAATACTTTCCAACGAAGCCGTGACGGAGCTTGTGACGGCTAAGAGCTGATCGAGCCTCCAGAGGAAAACAAGTTACGTCGATCGGAGTGACTTGGCAGTTGGTCGCGTGACGTTTCTGTCATTTCGTAAAAAGAAAGAAGAATATATAAAGGATAGTAGAAGGAGGAGGAGGCGCCTGCTCGCGTACGGTGCAGCTACGCGTGGAGGCACCTCCTACCGACCGATTACGCCTTAATGAGTTGGATTCTCGAGCAGGAGCTGTCTCCACCGGAAATATTGGGAAAATGTTCCGACCGGAAAAGGAGAAGGAACTGGGCCGAGCACCGTCAATGGCGAATTGTCTCTCGACGACTGTACCTGTCAACTTGGCGGCCTCGCAGATTGCCGGCCGACACACGCCAACCAGGAATTCCTTGAGACACAGTCGAATGATCGTCATGAACAGGACTGGAAATGGTGAGTAAACCCGAGTTATCCTTTTGACGTTGACGTTACTTCGGGCAAATACATGGAGTGTGCGAGTCCGAAAAGGATTCAGGGCTGGTTTTTTGCTTTGCCGATAGTCAAAGTATTTAAAGGAGGGCTGGAATTGTCCTGCAGGAAAGTGACTCATCGTCAGGACGAGGAACCGACGTTCCTTCGGGGGGTCGTCCCTGCTAATACCTTTATTTTCTAATGACCCTTGGAGCGATTTTCCACTCGGGTCCGTCGTGTCTCTTTGCACCGACTGTGCAGAGGCGGTCCCTGCCTCTTCGAAACCTGTTTCCCTTAAACAATAGAGGAATAGGATCGACTTATCGGGAATTTCCCGCTTCGTGCCTCGTGGCCACCACAGTCCTCGTTTCCTCGTGCAAGTGAATTGCTGCTACCTGGTTAGATTTCGAATGCTGCTTTGCGAGTGACTCGGCAATTGCTTGGTGCTTTGGTGCTCGTTGTAAGAGTCCAATTCTCCATGGTCTGTTGACTGGGTGACAATGGCAAAAGTCAAAATGAAAGCTATACACGTGTCTGGTAGTCGGGACACGGAATATACGAATACACACGTAACATATTACATTGAGTTTCTAATCAGAAACTAAACAGAGCTACGGTCGCTCCTGACGTTATCGGCCAATTTTGAACTAACAGATAAAAGAATCGCACACGCGTATAGTAAGCTCCCGTGCAAAACGAATAGTTTTATTGAAAGAGAATTTTAATGGATTCTTAAAACATTCATAAAGAAATTCCGTCGTCATAAAAATTACGCAAGACACCGAGGTCGTTCGTCTCGAACTCGAACGTTTCGCGTGAATAGACTTTTACTGAACGAGAAGGTTTACGTTTCAACGACAGACTAAACGGGAACTTTAACGACTCGTTTGCTCATTTTGTGGTCGTTTGGCTTCTCTCGAAGAAATCAAAGAGGATCTTCTCGGGTTCCGTGATCTAGATTCTGGTTGACAAGGGCGTTGGAATCCTTGACAATTTGCGATGAGACCTTCCAAGTCTTGAAACAATCGCGGCTGCCAGTGATCCATCGATTGGCATAAAATTGCTTCAAAAGGTTATTTTCACGGATAGTTAATTGTTAATGAGATAGACGAGCGACAGGTGCAAAACTCGGTCTGCTCGGGGACGACCACCCTCGTTGGTGGCGACGATAATTGTGCCTTGCCGAGGAATGCGGTCTGATAGAGCCAGAGCTACTGGACCTTTCATTTTTCCCAATCTCCCGTCTATTATTTCAGGAGTCTGTATGATTCATTCAAAAATACGGCGACCAGGTCGAGATTGAGATCTGTTTGAGATTATTGAAAATACCGACGAAAACTTCGAACGGGACTCTGCGACAAGAATTGTCTTTCCGACGAAAGCGGTGTTCAGATTGTAGATTACGCGAAGGATTGAAAAAAGAAAAAAAAGGTCCTGCGCCAATTGTGTGGAGACAGGAAGCGGAGTGAGCCGAGCAGGAAGCGGACGGCGTTACGCGATCCTCTCGCCTTGTCCGAGCACATTCAATTCTTCTAGTTGGCGCGGTAATGAAATTCTAACTTTAGCTTCGAGCGCAGACGAGTCAACGATGTTATATTTTTAGAGGACAGAACTCAAGCGAGTCGTTTCCGGAACGGAAACGAATGTAACGAGACAACCTGCTCGCACGGATGGACGCACACTCACTCGCATCGCTCCACCCTTCCTTTTTCTTTTTTATCCTTTATCCCCTTTGACCCCTTTGCCCCATTTACCGAACCACCCGGTACTCTGGCGCTTTTCATTTTTTTTTCCTTTTTCTGAATTCCTCCAAAAATCAATAAATACTCGAAAGGGCAGATTCGGATGAACAACGCTTTCCGGTCGAGTTATTGGACACTTTTGGCACTTAGCGCCCCTTTTAAGTGGCACGCGAGCAGCACGTGTGTGGAGGCGTCTCCATGCGAGCGAGTGTATCGTGCGAATCAATCTCCATGCGTAGATTTTACCCTCGAGCTTGTAAATCCGCGGTTACGTAAGATAGAATGTACGAGGTAATTGGCGGGCACTTTGCTCCTTCCCTCCCCGATTTCATTCAAGTCCTTGAGATTCCGACGGTTTGACCCGAGGGTTTATTTTATACGACGGACAGACGCGAAGGGTGAATGCGGCAACATGTGGCAAGATTGGGAAGAACGCGCTTACCTAATTGTCGGCCTTAGTTCGGGAATAGTACGCGAGAGGCGCGCGCAATCTGCGATTAGCATGTATCGGGGTCATCGTGATAAAGACGCAACACTCTCGTCCTGTCGTCATACGGCTGTAGGCTGAAACGTGCGAATTTACGAGCGTCCGTTCTTGCAGTGGGCAGCGCAGCCTTCCAGAAGGGACGGAAGGGACCGCAGGCCGATCATCATGATCATCATGATCATCATGGAGAAACACGAGCCAGTGGCGCAGCCTGCTCGGCACAGACAATTCCGTCGAGCGAAAGAAAGCGGCGCGTGACGCAGGTAGGAGGAAAAGGCACGTGGAGCACAGGCGCGCTAGTCCTCCTAGTCGTTCCAGTCGTGCATCGTGAACTCGTCGGTCGGCGACCCGAGGACTCCAGTCTTTTAAGATGCAGCCCTCGTAATTCGTAGCGCGATAGAGTGGGCCTGGAATTAAATGGCTTTCCTCGGTTTCACTCGGGGAAAATCCAGGGAGGATTATTTCCATCGTCCATTATGGTCTCGAGAGCCCCCAACAATGGCGCGGTAATTGGCCGCAGTATCCTAGGGGTTGGAGCGATCACTGAAATTAAAGAGGCGCGGCGCAGTCTAGCTTTCTCATTATGATGGGTTCTGCGGATTTATGGTATATTCTTGCTACAAAAGAAAATCCAAGAGGGTCCTGCTCCACTTTTCCATTCGACTCGTCGTTAACGCAAAATTACTTTTCTCGCAGGAAGAAACGAGCTAGATTTTTCACATAATCGCGATCTCTGGATTGTCGTTGGTGATCGAGCCGCGCGTTCGCGGAGCCAAGTCGTGCGACGGTGACGTGGCGGGCAGGACGGGCGAATGGATCGGGATCGGCTAGATCCACGTACCGGCTACCTTATAGGGAGAGACAGCGAGGCCGATCCGATCGTCGCCAATAGAAGCGCAGACCCGTTTCTCTTCGACTCGCAAGCATTTTGAGGAACCTGATGAAATTTCTGGTAAAAGCGAATGACAGAGGATCTTCACTTATTTTGCAGTTCCCCGAAAATCTCAGCCGCCGCTGCTTCGGCATCGGAAGTTAGCGAGATGCTTGGCCGTGATGCAGACGGTCCTGGGAGTTGCTGTGACTTCGCTGTCGTTGTGGCTGCTGCTCTGGTCGCCGAATTTACCCCTGACGGACAATCCCTACTGGAGTGGAATGCCCGTGAGTATCGAGTTTTCCTTGTCTTGCTCTTCTTCTCGTTCTTTCCATGGAACACAAGAGCCCTCAAAGGATCTCGAGTGCATAAGCGCTGCAGTGCGACGCGAACAAGCACGGCTGTTAATTCAGGAACGTTTCTTCAAAAACAGCTCCTGCTCTCCGGGAGTTTTGGTATCTGCCTGTTATGCTGCTTCAAGAAGGAATATCCGGGAATGAGTCCAGGATTCTGTCTCTCGGCAACCAAGGTAATTTTTCCCTTAATTCTGATGAAATTTCTGCAACCAATCGGGCGAACAAAGTTACTGGCTTCTATCGCGTAAAACCTTCTTTGCTTACAGGTAGTAAGTGTCTTCCTGTCGACTCTCGCAAGTGCAGCTTGCATAATAGCATGCGTCGCATCCGCGATGCATCTAGCACGTTTAACAGGGCTCGAGTGCACACCACCTCGCGTACTGAACGCAACCTGCGTCTGCAGACCACGTGGGGATTTCTCAAATCCTTCCCAATCGTTTCTTCGCTACGAGGATCTCAACTGTCCGGACGTTGAAAACATACTGACGATTCTCTTAATTTTTTCATCGACCTGCAACGGCTTGGGAGCCATTGTTGCTGGTTGGTACTGTTACCTTCACTGGAGCACACGGGAGAAGAGACCAAAGTACATGCAAGTGCGGACCAATCCGAATAGCGGAAACAGTATTCTGTCGAGGCCGATTTATAATCCGAACTTGAACGGGCGATGACGGGGGTAGATCGTTTCGCCATCTAGAGGAAGCTGTGAAGCCTAATAACTCTGACCTCTGGCCAGACTCATTCTTTCTGCGACGAATGACACTGTAACTACAGTATTCATAGAGATAATGGACGTCTGCACTCGTGCCTGAGATAATTTTTATTCGGACTCAGTGCACTCGACCAAATTGCAAACGTCTGGCGCAAGGTACTTAAACATTGCTACACCATCCGTTAGTAAGGAATAGATTTAAGAAATAATGGACCAAAAGATAAGCTAGTGATAAGGAGGATAATTCCGTGTTGTAAGTTTGTCTGTGAATTGCTTATGTGAATTAATACAATGTGAAAATATTGGGCGTTAACGAAGGCTGAAAAAAAACTATGGGAAACTGAACAGGAATGCTTGTTTCGCATGACGTATTCAGGGTGGAATTTTGTACATAGACTAGACGCGTAACAGTTTTCCAACGTACTTAGAGACAACCTTTAGCGACAAGAGGACTGCTGTATGTATAACGAATATAGGTATATGGAGTTCAATTGTTATTATCACAACTGAATCGAAAAAGAATCGCGCGAATAATGACAGGTTAACAGGCTTGCTGTGTTTGCGAACTAATTTTTATTCACCGTGAGGGAAGTGGCCTATCACGGATGAAGATAACAATGTTCATTCGTAAGTCATACGTATGTAATTTTTACAAATATAGAAAATAAGATTTCCCGCGGATACATATCTATATATAGATATAGTGGTCAGACGAGTCGTGTCTGCATACGTGCGCACCTTGTGAAGGAGAATAAAGATATTTATAATGTTTGGCGCAGTCACTCTTTTTCTTTGCAACGCTTTGAGACATCCTGAGAATCATAATGCTCAATCTTGTAAAAATTAATTTTTGGCTAATGCACTGTCACACCGAAAGGATTTTTAAGACGCTGGTTAATTTCACAGTCTCTCCTGACAATAAAGAAAATCCGTAGAAATTTCATCTATAAGTAATTAACGAGCAATCTCTTCGATCGCGCGAAGGCACAGTTAGACATGATTTCCTCCGTACACCATTTGGACAACTTAATTGCCATATCTTTGATCGTCCATTTTCGGACGGACTCGTTTATAGATAAAAATTAGAAACTATCAATAAAATACGTCTCTTTCCTAAAGGCAAGTTTAGGCTGATCTGACAGCTGCAAAATTGTGTACAATCGTGAATAATTCGGCCCAGAAATCTACGGTTTCTGTATTCTGAAGCAAGCGCTGGAAGCCACCAGTGATTTCTCTCATGCTCTGAAAGTGTTTTTCAGAAACTTCGTCCATTTACGAAGGAGTTAGGGATCCATAAGATTGACAGGCGAAGGTCGAAGGTTAAGCTGGTGCTCGCCAAACAGCATGGCTGCCAACCATCGATACTCTTCGTCCTTGCTCGCTCCAGCCAAAGTATATCCGAAAAATGGATTATCTTTGCATCTGAAAAGATTTTGCTTCTGCTGTACAGAGATATTTGATAACGCCTAAATTTTCTAGTGTAATCTGGAATATGTCATACAAATGTTCTAAAATTTTTCTTACCTGCTTGGTTTGTTGCTCTTTATAATGAACGTAATGCACCACCTGAAATATTCCATAAAATTATAGAATCAACCGACGAGGGTAAAAGAGAGGCTAATAAAAATTGATTAAATACGATTTTCCAAGTTATTCCTGAAAAGCTTGTCTATATTTACCCCATCTGCGGATTACGTTTTGGCTCGTGTCCCAAGTACCACACGATGTCCTCTATCTTCCACTCGTGCAATTTCGTACAACAAACTTTGTCTTTGTAGCAGCAGAGCTTCGCCTGACTAAATTCAAAGAGGTAACTCTTGAAATGCTTGGATTTAGTATCAGCGAATTTTAATTCACCGGAAATGGTCATTGGCGGTTTAACCTGAGGAAACAGAAGTAAGGGCTACACGTTAAATAGCACGTCAATATGTCTTTTTCGCTTTGTTATTCTTACGAGATAAAACTGTTATTTCAACTGAAGCTGAAATGAAGGCCAGCGATATCTCTCTCTCTCTCTCTCTCTCCTATATATATATTTATGTTGTTTATGTATATTCACATTACTCAGTCCCCGTATAAACAACAATATGTTCGGATCACACGCGGTCAAGTCCAATTAAGCTCCATCCTGTTTCGAATGTACAAAACATTTCTTTCTGACTCACGCAAACTGCACCAGTATGCTCCAGTAGAAACCGTGAGCCCATCAACCCGAGAGCAGACTGGAAAGTTTATCATTGCCCTGGTAACCTCGAGCACTCTACCTATTTCCATTGCCTTTGTCCTCTTTCGCCGCATTTACCACTACTATCTCGTGAACCAGCTGGACACTGGCAGCGACATAAAAGAGTAAAACCTGCTTCAGACTCCCAGCCAGACTTACCAATGGCACAATATCCTTGTAGATCCTGTCCTTTTGAAGGACGAGTACGTTGTCCTTTCTATCCGCTGTGTTCCAGTATCCCCACCGAGCAACAGTTTCCAAAATTCTCTCGTTGTGATGCAACGGCCTCTCGAGTGCGCCGCAGAGTGCGGATTCTTCAAGGCATAATTCGTGTGGCGCAAATTTCGTCTTCTTCGCCAGTTCGCAGCAAACGTCGAATGCTGTCTTTTGCGGTCCGATCTGATTGGGAAATCGGTGAGCATTTAAAGACATTTATGGGGATGCGAGGGATAAGTGGACACCAAGAAAACGCTGCTCACCGTGACATTGACACATTCGCCGTCCCTGGCCATGATGTAGATCCAGATCTTGAGATCACCGGAAGGAGCACCTCGGGGTCTGTTGTTCGATACGTGATGCCTCTCGAGGACTTCGAGGATTTTAGCTTCCTTGGCCAAATCCGCGACAGACAACTGATACAACTTTGGATAAAGACGAATGAGATCGGCCACGACTTTCGTTTCCGATCTGTTCCACTCCTCTGCATTATTCTCCCCGGCGTGCATCAACGTAGGTCCCCAGACGGCTGCGATATTGTCGACGGTCATCAGATTCCTGGAGTTTTGCTGACTAAGACAGTGAAGATGCGCGAGGATTCTTCGAAGGGTCGCCGAGGTAACGGGATTCAAGCCAATCAGGAGTTTCCTGTAGCTGTTCACTCTGCTCTCCTCATTGTTCACATCTAAAACAACAAGAGACACAAACTTGAAGCAAGAAAACCATTCGAGCCCAGCTGATTGGGTCTCATTGCTGTGCATTCGCATGGCGACGATCGGGTCGTTGCGATATGCGGGTCAGCGTCGTTGGATTTAATACGGAGAAATGACAGTTCACAGCCCGGCACTTAGCAAGTTCACTGGGAGAAGGCGAACGTCAGCCGCAGAGGACGCGCAGTAAAGTTATGGAAGCTTCGTCGGCATCGGTCCCTCGAGTTCAACATTCCCTTATTAAGTTATTAAATCTATTATAGGGACGATGGAGGGTGTCTCATGAAAACAAGTCAATATACACGCTGCTCTTATTTCCTTTCGCACGCTCACTGCGTTGTAGCCTGGAACCATCTCCTTCACGAATTCCTTATACGTTGATGGACATTGCAGCCAGCTGCAGCTGGCCGGCCAGTTGCGCGCTTTACCGGCTGCCGAGGCAAACACGAGTTGGGAATCCTTATTGCATTCCTTATCCAGCGACTAAGGCAAATAGGGATACGCCAATGCGTTCTCTTGTTTCCCCGGAAAAGGTCTTGGCGCGTCTCTTTAAGTCTTTATGCGTACTAAAGTCAAACGCACATTTCCATAGAGAGCTTCAGTTGACTCTCGAGCTTCAAAAACCGTGGGAGCTTATGAGCATTGAGTAACACTGTTTACGTAAATGATCGTACTTCAGTTTGATAATCATCCGTTCATTCTATTTATAATTCTTCACGAAGTAATCAACCTTCCTCTGTAATCGCAATTGAATATTCTCACGAGTTCTATGAAAGCGAGGCTCTCGAGTTTTCTCGGAGAGGAACGGATGCGCGTATTTTCCAAGCAGGGTACTTGTATCCGCAACTGCAAAAAAATTGCTTTGATTTTAAAGTTCCTAATGTAGAGATATGAACGCATTTGAAAAGCTTTTACTGCCAGCTGGCGTCATATAAAATCCTTCCGACCTCTTCGACGTTGAGTGTTCCTTGAGTAGCGACAGTCAATCGTAGTCTGAGGACTTTTTACTTTCTAGTGAAGGAATGTACGAGTGAACTTCTTTGCCTGAACACTTGAAGAGTGCATTAAGTGTAAAATATTACTCGACTAAGATTTCATTTGGAGTTAGGTTTGGCTCAATAACACAGGTCATATTTTGACGGTGTAGCTAATCGTAAAGCAACCGTTATCGCTACGTGGAAGCCATTGGTACAGTTGCAACAAAGATTACGGCTGTACAGGTATGCCTAACATTAGTTAAATTCGGATAATTAGGATCAATAACGATGCCGATATTGGATTTCTGGTATAAGTGAGTTTTGAAGATTGCCCAGCAGGTCAGGCACGACGAGTGTCGAACAATGGCCACTCGAGAATAACGGATGGAGACCGTCGCCTTTTACCTGTTAGGCGGCACAGCTGCTCGTGAATATTTGCAGGAAACAAGGGATCCGGCAGATCCCGTAGGAATCTTCTGAGCACCGTGGCGACGTCGTGCTCCGAATACTCAGATCTGGTTATTTGAGTGGCCCAGGCATTGCGTCTGAATTCTTCCAAAAGTCGGACTACGGCGCTACTAGACCCGCTGCGTCTGTAGATGCCTTCGGACATGATTCCTAAAACAGAAAAAGAATAAATACACTAGAAAAGAGACATGAGAGGTCAATTTTCCTGGAAATGCTCGCCGGCATGATCTCACTCTAACCGATCTGAGAAGAATTCTCTTCTGTGAATTATTCCATTGCCACGCGAAGCACAGTTTTACCTCCTTTTTTTTTTCTTACTTCCAGTAAGAGTCATCTTGCGTTATTTGTACTCTTTACGACCTTTAATGTCGCGAGGCCACTCACCGTGGGCGTAAATGAAGTTGATGCATTTGTCCAGGACGACGGGAACGTTGTCCTTGGTGAGCTGCTGTTGTTCCAAGGCTGGGCCGTTGTTGGTGGCTGCTTGATACAACGCGTGTCTCCAGACAGGACCTTCTCGCAGCCCTGGAGTGGCTATGTGGAGAGCTCCTCTGCCTCCTGCGTCGACCACCACCACGGGGACATTTGTTCCAGAAGAATTCGGGCCTTCTTGTTCCCGAATACCTGCGTTCGAGGAGCATCACCATAAATTATACTGTAAGGATGATCATGACTTCAAGACTCTTCTAGAAGACCGGATCCTGATAGCCTCTCGCTCTGTTGTGAAAGATACGCGAATGGCTTATCGTTTGCCGCTCAAATTCATTCAACGTGATTCACGTCCTGCTCTTCGTATACGAGGGTGGATTGATAAGTTTCCGGCCTGACCAAGAAATGGCGCCACTAGGCCTACCTGAAGGTGACATTTT